>CM042396.1:29420528-29558507 GCA_023634145.1 Thymallus thymallus
TGTTTATTACATGTTTATTTACAGAGAACCGGTAAAGGGTTTTTCCAGTAAACCATGGTGTGTATGTGTGTGTGTGTGTGTGTGTGTGTGTGTGTGTGTGTGTGTGTGTGTGTGTGTTACATGTTACACTATGTTATACCTATGTCACACCTATATTATACCTATGTCACACCTATATTATACCTATGTCACACCTATGTTATACCTATGTCACACCTATGTTATACCTATATTATACCTATGTCACACCTATATTATACCTATATTATACCTATGTCATACATATATTATACCTATGTCATACCTATATTATACCTATGTTACACCTATGTCATACCTATGTTATACCTATGTCACACCTATGTTATACCTATATTACACCTATGTCATACCTATATTATACCTATGTCATACCTATATTATACCTATGTTACACCTATGTCATACCTATGTTATACCTATGTCACACCTATGTTATACCTATATTATACCTATGTCATACCTATATTATACCTATGTCATACCTATATTATACCTATGTTACACCTATGTCATACCTATATTATACCTATGTCACACCTATGTTATACCTATATTATACCTATGTCATACCTATATTATACCTATGTCATACCTATATTATACCTATGTTACACCTATGTCATACCTATGTTGTACCTATATTATACCTATGTCATACCTATGTTACACCTATGTCATACCTATATTATACCTATGTTACACCTATGTTATACCTATGTTATACCTATGTTACACCTATGTCATACCTACGTTATACCTATGTTACACCTATGTCATACCTATATTATACCTATGTCATACCTATATTATACCTATGTTATACCTATATTATACCTATGTCATACCTATGTTACACCTATGTCATACCTATATTATACATATGTTACACCTATGTTATACCTATGTTATACCTATGTTACACCTATGTTACACCTATGTCATACCTACGTTATACCTATGTTACACCTATGTCATACCTATATTATACCTATGTCATACCTATATTATACCTATGTCATACCTATATTATACCTATGTCACACCTATGTTATACCTATATTATACCTATGTCATACCTATATTATACCTATGTCATACCTATATTATACCTATGTCATACCTATATTATACCTATGTCACACCTATGTTATACCTATATTATACCTATGTCATACCTATATAATACCTATGTTACACCTATGTTATACCTATGTTATACCTATATTATACCTATGTCATACCTATGTTATACCAATGTTATACCTATATTATACCTATGTCATACCTATGTCATACCTATGTTATACCTATGTTATACCTATGTTATACCTATGTCACACCTATGTCATACCTATGTTATACCTATGTTATACCTATGTTATACCTATGTTATACCTATGTCACACCTGTTACACCTGGCGACCGTGTCAGCGTACATGCTCCTCTCCCGCCACAGGAGTCGCTAGAGTGCAATGGGACAAGGGCAACCCGGCCAGCCAAACCCTCCCCTAACCCGGAAGATGCTGGGCCAATTGTACGCTGCCTCATGGGTCTCCCGGTCACTGCCGGCTGCGACACAGCCTGGGATCGAAAGCATTTTATTTCTGGCTATGTGATAATATTGTTAGCATTGACCAGCAACACAGACAGACTGACACACTAAGGTCTGTTGTAGCTTCACTGACCTAGCTAGCTTCAATAGAGCAGGACAATATGCTCAGTTCATTTATTCCTAGGCTGCATCCCAGATGGCATCCTATTCCCTCTGTTGTGCACTACGTTTGACCAGGGGCCATAGAGAATAGGATGCTATTTGGCACACAGGCTCAGCCTCTAGCCCCAGCTCTCAGAGTGGCTATTCATTTAGACTGAGAGCTCTACTCTGGTAATGAAGAGAGTACTGAGGGCGCACACAGAGTAGAGGGAGCAAGGGAGCTGGGGGAGAGAGAGAAAGAGAGAGCGAGGGGGAGAGAGAGAAAGAGAGAGGGGGGGGGGGGGGGAAGCGAGAGCCGCTGGATAGAAGCAGGTTGACGTTTACGAGTCTTGCCCTGGAGGCAGAACTGAGTGATTTCCGCTAGATGGGCCCAATGCAAAGTCAAAATTGGTTATATCGTAAATATTTATGAAAATAAAATGTGTGTGTGTGCTTTGCATCCGTGTGTGTGTTTGTGTTTAAATGTGTGTGTGTGTGTGTGTGTGTGTGTGTATGTGTGTTCCCTTACCTGCCACACCAGTGGTTCCAAGGCCTCTGCAGTAAACGCCAGACACACACTGAGTGTGATTGTGTGTGATAAACATGTGATGATGCTGGCTAGGACTGCTCCTCTCATGGAGAACGGCAGCATGGTGTAGACCACAAACACTATGAATAGGAAGAAGGACACCTGAGAGAGAGGAAGACACAGGATGTTATCGGGGGAAACTTTAACATGTTACACTACAAACACTATGAATAGGAAGATGCACACCTGGGAGAGAGGAAGACACAGGATGTTACCGGGGGAAACTTTAACATGTTACACCACAAACACTGTGAATAGGAAGAAGCACATCTGGGAAAAAGGAAGTAGGAAGTCATAGGGAGATTCTCAATTGGACAGAAGTTTGTCCTCTCCTCGACTCCTCCGTCCTCTTCTCTTGATCCGGAAACCAAAGAAGTGGTTGAGTGGTCGAGGGGAGTGTCAATTCGTTAGTAGGCAAACAAAGGAATCTGCTCCCCTCCTCAATCACCTACTTTGACAGAGGATGTACAAGAGTATCCTCCCGGCGTCTAGCACAGAAGTGTTTTGCAATATGCCACGCCCCCTTTGAATCAGCTGTTGTTTTCTTGAAAGAGAAAAGCATGCACAAATTTAAAAACAATAAGCTTCTTATTCCTTGTATCTATAAAATGTCTTGCAAACTAGCTAAATTAGTTTTTATCACTTTACAAATTCGGATTCCACCCCGTAAACATAATTTGCCTGAGGATGCGTGAGTGTAGTGGGGAAGGCATTTGTTTCCAGAAGACGGGGGAGAGCAAAACCAATTGAGATTCTCCCATTGAATATTACAGGGAGACACTTTAACATGGTACACAATGACAACCTGGGAGAGAGGAAGTCACAGAAAATTCCAAGGAGTCACTTCTGTCACTAGGCATCAGCACAAACTTTTCTCTGACTCATGTAAGGCTACTACATAAATCATGACCAGGGTTACAAAATTCCGCTAACTTTCCCAAAATACCCAGGTTTTCCAGAAATTCTGATTGCATGATTCTGGATTTCCTGCTGATTCCTGGAATCTTCCAAACAGAATTTGGGGGAAAACATGGGAATTTTTGGAAAGTTACCAGAATTGTACAACCCTAATCATGAATCAAGTGTGTGAATTAGCCTACTGAGCTAAATCCTTAGGTACGTTTACTCACCATACAACATTAGTTTGGGAAACCTTTCACAGCACAGAGCTGTTAAAAACAGCCTAAATCATATCACATGTTATAGTTATAGCACTACTGATATACCAGGATCAGAACAGGAAAGGAGGAGCTGGACACAGGAACTAAACAAACAGATAAGGAGGTCATGGCTCAGAGCGTATCCCATCACAACCCATGACCCTGACTCCCTGCAGCACCATGGACACAAACCAAGACCTCACTAACAGGAAGTGGTGTCTGACAGGGACAGGAAGTAGGAAGTGGAACAGGAAGTCAACAAAGGGTCACAGTGACTATCTACTGTATATCACAGTAGTTTAAAGCTAAGGGTTCAGTAAAGACAGAGAAATGACAGAGACTATGACTACTAGAGGGATAGAGGGATGTTGAAAGAGAGATATAGAAAGATATTGTGCAGAGATTTGATTTGATTTACTTAGATTCCTATTAGCCGACGCCAATGGTGACAGCTAATCTTACTGGGATCCGACATATAACGAAAAAGACAGTACAGACAAAAGACTTACAATTGACATACATTTAAAAACACTAACATGTAGTGTGTCTGTGCATCTATCAGTTACACATACATGTCAGTACATACATATACACAACACGTAGGTCACATGGGGAGAGCGTTGTGCCATGAGGTGTTGCTTTATTTGTTTTTTGTTTATTACTGGCCACCCATTTCGAAACAGACTGCAACTCTTTGTTAAGGGTTTCAGTGACTTCATTAGCTGTGGTTGCTGATGCGTATATGGTTGAATCATCATACATGGACACACATGCTTTGTTTAAAAATAGACAAGAGTAGAGGGCCTAGAGGGCTGCCCTGCGGTACACCACACTTTACATGTTTGACATTAGAGAAGCTTCCATTACAGAAAACCTGTAAGTTCTATTAGATAGATAGCTCTGAATCCACAATATGGCAGAGGTTGAAAAGCCATAACACAACAGGTTATGGTCAATAATATCAATGGTTGCACTGACAACTAACATTACAGCTCCCAAAATCATCTTATTTCAACCAAGCATCAAACAATCATCGATAATTTGTCAGTACAGTACATGTTGAGTGCCCTTTTCTATAAGCATGCTAAAAGGCTGTTGTTCATTTGTTTACAGAGAAGTAGCATTGTATTTGGTCAAACACCATTTTTCCAACAGTTTGCTAAGAGCTGGCAGGAAGCTGATAGGTCTGCTGTTAGAACCAGTAACGGCCGCTTTACCATTAGTGGAATGACTTTGGCTTCCCTCCAGGCCTGAGGACAAATACTTTAATCTAGGCTCAGATTAAAGATATGACAGATAGGAGTGGCTATAGAGTCAGCTACCATCCTCAGTTGCTTTCCATCTAAGTTGTCAATGCCAGGAAGTTTGTCATTATTGATCGATAACAATATGTTTTCCACCTCTCCCACACAGAGAGAGAGAGATGTTGAAAGAGAGGGAAGTTGGAGGTTGAAGGTGGCAGTGACACTATCCAACCCAGCTGTATTCCAACAACAAATGCAATTCTTACCACCAACCCTGAACTTGACCTCATCCCAAACATTAATTAAGAACAAATTGCTCATAATTTCTGCTGATATTGACATTGTTTCTGAATGGGCATTTAGTGACAAACAGCAATGTGAGAAGGGATATGGATGTTTTACTGTTGACAGTTGGTTTTCTCATCCTTTATTTGCTACAGTCAAACATTAGATGGTTTTCTAAGTTAATATAATGTTTTCCCTTCCTTCTCTCTCCTTCCCTTTCTCCATCTCCTCTCCCCCAATCCCTTCTCTCTCCTTCCCTCTCTCCATCTCATCTCCTCTCCAAGCCAACCAGCCGGGCCAGTGTGAGGGAGGGTTGTATTGTTTCGATGGTACCAGGTGTCTGGAGCTCTGGTCCAATCTGCCTTCCACTAATACCTGCTCTCTCCTGGGAGATTCAATCAGGCCCAGACACAACCAACTCCTCCTGAAAAAACTGCTGTGCGTGTGTGTGTGTGTGGGGGGGGGGGGGGGGGGGGGGGGGGGGTGGTATGTGTGTGACAGATTGTGTGTGTGACTGTTACTAAGCAGAACATAACCTGTTCTAAACTTTCAGATTCTCTCTCTCTCCACACCCCTCTCTTTCTGTCTCTCCCTCCCCACACTCTCTCTCTCTCTTTTGAGAACAGACTGTAGTCACAGCAGTAGTTGCAGACAGTGTTATTTAGCTCCGTGTGTTCCATCAGTATGGTTGAGAGTGTACTTCCTCCTGGCTCCAGGCTGATTGGCTCACAGTAAAGAGCCATTTTCCTCCTTCTTATAGTCTGAGGCATTAACCATCAACATCATCATCATCACAGGACACCTGGGTGGTGTTCTATACCTGAATTACCTGTCATATAAGAACACTCGTTCTCCATTCAATAAGTTCCTCCTCAAGCTGCCTACTGAGAATGTGGAATTAGCCACTAGAGTAATGTTATGAGATTAGTGTCTGTGTAAGAATGAGACAGGAAGAGAGAGTGGTAGAGAGGGGTAGAAAGAGAGAGAGAGAGAGAGAGAGAGAGAGAGAGAGAGAGAGAGAGAACGATGAAAGAAGGAGGAAAAGAGGAAAAGAAAGAGGACAGGAAATAGCCGAAAGACCCTTATAGAAAAAACACATGATTTCATGTGAAAGATCAAATGTAGTTTTTCCTTAAGGAGAGAGAAAGAGAGAGGGAGAGAGAGTCATTGAGCAGAATAGGTTGTTGAGCAGAATAGTATGATTATGCTCTCATAGAGGGAGAGATGGATAAAAATATCTCCACCACGATGATGGGAGAGTGAGGGAGAGAAGCTAGGAGAAGGAGTGAGTGAGAGAGGCAGTGCCGCCTCTAGCCTTTTGAGGGCCCTAAGTGAGATTTAGGTCAATTTTAGTTACCCCCCCCTTTAGTATTTTTTTAAATTTATTTTTAAGTTAATTTCCTGCAATTCTACACATTTTGTCATGGGGTGTAAAGAGAACATTTTGCAGTTTTAAAAGGACATTTTCAGCAATTTACAAATTTTGCTATGACTTCTGCCACGTTCATATGATGAACTGTGTGAGAGTAACTAACAAAATCAACAGGGGCCCTGACCTCAAGGTTGTTACTCTCACAGTTACTCTCACACAGATATCATGCATGCCATGCGTGCCCGGTTGATGATTAGACCTACTGTAAGGTTTAGATAGCTGGCTAGACTACCTTACCTAGCAACCCAAAAAAATTTAGCTGAATTGTTAGCTAATTGAGTGACGGACATGACAAGTGGAAAACAGCTGATGCCACACCCAAGTTCCTCTACGCTCCATGAGTAACCTGTTAACAGGAAGAGGAGGCTCTGGAGAGAAGAATGCAGAGAGGGAGAAGGGTAGGGAAAAAGAGAAACGGAGGGGGGAGGGAGGGATGGAGAGAAGGAGAGGGAGAAGGAGACGGGTGTAAGGGATAGGGGGAGGGATAGGGGGAGTGAAGGAGAGGGAGAAAGGGATGGAGAGAAAGTAGGAAAAGGAAAGGGGGAGCAAGGTTGAGAGAAGGAGGGAGGAGAGGAACAGAAGGGGAAGGAGGGATAAGATAAGGTAGGAGAAGGAGAGGGGGAGTGAGGGTGAGCGAGGGAGAAATGGAAGGAGACCAGGGTGGATGAGTTAAAGGGAGGATGAGTTAAAGGGAGGATGAGTTAAAGGGAGGATGAGTTAAAGGGTGGATGAGTTAAAGGGTGGATGAGTTAAAGGGTGGATGAGTTAAAGGGTGGAGGAGTTAAAGGGTGGATGAGTTAAAGGGTGGATGAGTTAAAGGGAGGATGAGTTAAAGGGTGGATGAGTTAAAGGGTGGATGAGTTAAAGGGAGGATGAGTTAAAGGGAGGATGAGTTAAAGGGTGGATGAGTTAAAGGGTGGATGAGTTAAAGGGTGGATGAGTTAAAGGGTGGATGAGTTAAAGGGTGGATGAGTTAAAGGGAGGATGAGTTAAATGGTGGATGAGTTAAAGAAGGCAGAGGGATATAAAGTAAATAGAATTTGAGAAATAAGGAGAGAAAGATCCAATGAAGTAAATTAGAAAAGAGAGAGGGAAGGAAGGAAGGAGGGAGGGAGAGTAACGTGAAAAGGCCTGAAAGGTAATGTATCTGTCTTCTGATCTCTCACCTCCTGTGGCTTAGTCTAACACTTAATCACACCTGAGGAACACTCACTGTAAAGGACACACACTCACACACAGACTCACACACAGACTCACACACAGACTCACACACAGACTCACACACAGACTCACACACAGACACACACACAGACACACAAAAGCAGTAGAGGTTAGAGAGGACAGTCGCCGGTTTGAATCCCAGGTCTGATGTAGTGAACAGTAATCAGAGATGGTCTTGAGCTCAACCCTTAAAAAAACAGTTCTAGCAGAAATGCACCGTGTGACTCTGTGGTCCCAAACCCTTGTATGTGTATATTAAGGGATTGGGTTGAAAACTCAAGCTACATTTCTCCTTTAAAGACAAATGGACAATAAAGTGTTAGTGAACAATATTTTTCTTCTTCTACACAAAACACACACAAGTCTGGCCCCTCCCACCCCCACCTCACCTGGTCCCAAGGACAGAGGATCCCCCCGGAGAACATGAAGAGGTAACCCATGGCAACCAGGCAGGCCCATATAAGGAGGGAGAAGAGGCGTAGCATGCGGTTGAAGACGGACTCTATGCAGACCAGGATGAAGATGGAAAGGAAGAGGAAGAGGGTGGTGGGCACGGTGATCAGGAACGCTAGGTGGTCCTCCATGTTCTGGAGAGAGAGAGGGGAGGTGAGGGAGACAGTGGGGAGGGGAGGCAAGGGAGGGAGGGAGGGAGGGAAGTTTAGAAAAAGGAGAGAAAAACGAGACAGAAGCTTTTTGTCTCCTCAATTCCTGAAGGAGAGAACTTCACACCCCCTCTCTCTCTCTCTCTCTCTCTCTCTCTCTCTCTCTCTCTCTCTCCCTCTCTCCCTCTCTCCCTAACTCTCTCTCTCTCTCTCTCTCTCTCTCTCTCTCTCTCTTGGGTTAGCCTATTAAAAATGCAGGCACTCATTGTACGGTAATTTCTTTGGATAAAAGCATCTGCTAAGTGGTGTATTGTAGACCAGAAGAATACACATCACATCACCACACACACAGAGAGACAGACAGACACATAGACAGGCAGTCTGAGCCCAGAGAATGTGCTACTGTCTCACTTCTCTCCTCACACTGTCACTGTCAGCATTTAAAACCTGTCAACACACATACCAACACACACACACACTCTCTCACACACACACATTTTTTTTACTATCCTTGTGGGGGACAAACAATTGATTCCCATTCAAAACCCTATTTTCCCTAACCCCTAAACCTAACCCTAACCCTAATTTTTGGGATTTCTGGTAACAAAAGTAAAACCAAAAACACACGGTATCCACTCATACCATCACTAGCTAACATTTACATGACTCCCTCACCCCTCACCCAGCCTTAACCTGTGTGTGTGTCAGTGGCGGTAGGTGCCGTTTAAGATTAGGGAGGCCGATTTTTTTTGTTGATGAGCATGGCCTTCTTTCTATTACAGCATATTGGATGACTGTCATTCATATTCCATTCTCCCAGCTCAATGTAACATCGATAGGTTTAGGTTACTACATGATACAAACATTTTGCCCATACCCAGCATGAGGTTGCTACAACATGGTGATAGACAGTGACGCATCAATACCTCATTGCACAGTCTTACCTGCATCTAGCTGATCTAGGGTGTAATCATTAGTCCAAACAGTTGCAAACGAGAGTTTCTATTGGACAAATGCAGCTATGTTTATCACCGTTTCGTTCCGTTAAGTAAATATTTTAACAGAATCGGCGGAATGATTACACCCCTGATCACCCCCAAACACAGTTCACTTTCATAGCAGCCACATACAAACAGCATGATCTCTTTGCTCGTTGTATAATTCCTTCTCGCATCTACGCGCTATTCTGTGACCAGGCAATTTTTTTTATATCCAAACCTTTATATCATAACTGCTAACCGCTACACACAGCCTACATCGTTGTAGCCATATTCGCTAACGTCATAGTCAACATGGCTACTAGAACTAATGCGTTAATAAACCTGCTACAAACATGCAGTACAGTGTACAGTCAGCAAGCAGTTCAGCAGTTACACCTGCGAGCCCCGGTGGCAATAAATGAATATAACCAAAATCTTACCTTGACTTCAAGGAGAGTTCAAGAGTTGGATAGCCATAGCCAGCTAGCTAACATAGCATCCCTTTCTGTTTGAGTAGGGTGTTTGAGTAGGCTAAACTAGCTATATGCATTCGCTAGCTAGCTGCAATGTGTAACTTTTTGAGCGACCAGACCAAATTCACATAGAAATTTGTGTTATAATATGTGCAAGTCTAAGATCTGTTCTATGTGACCTATTTCTATGCAGGAAAGGGCTACAGCTATAGGCTGGATGGAGGTTGAGGCCTAATTCTCTGACGTCAAGGGCGCAGGGTCAGGATCAAATATACTTAACAAAAATATAAACGCAACATGCAACAACTTAAAAAATGTTACTGAGATATAGTTCATATAAGGAAACCAGTCAATTTAAATAAATTCATTAGGCCCTAATCTATGGATTTCACTTGAGTTGGCAAGGGCTCAGGCATGGGTGGGAATAGGCCCACCCACTGGTGAGCCAGGCACAGCCAATTAATATGAGTTGGAAATACTGACAAACGACGTCGGAGGTGGCTACTAAGGCAGCCCCCCTTCACCTCTTTGATTCAGAGGGGTTGGGTTAAATGCAGAAGACACATTTCAGTTGAATGCATTCAGTTGTAAACTGACTAGGTATCCCCCTTTCCCTTATGGTTGAGACTTGAACATTCAAGGTGCACTTGTGTAATGATCATGCTGTTTAATCAGCTTCTTAATATGTCACATCTGTCAGGTGGATGGATTATCTTGGCATAGGAGAAATGCTCACCAATAGGAATATTAACACATTTCTGCACAATGTTTTAGAGAAATAAACTTGTTCTGGGATCTTTCATAAAACGTCGGACCAGGTTATAAATTGGTAATGAATTTCAAAATAATTTCTCCTTCTCCAGATTTTGCATAAGAACATTATTATGCCATCAGAAGAACCTCCATATTATGATTCTGTGATAAACACATCAGTAGAATACATTCTATCATTCTGCAGTTCTATGACATGTATTTGTATGTTTTGTGGTATTCTATGGTTCTATGGTAGAATAGGGGCGTTCTACGGTTCTCTGTTAGAATACCATGGGGGTTTTTATGGTTCTATGGTTCTATGGTAGAATAGAGTGGTGTTCTATGGTTCTTTCCTAGAATACAGTGGTGTTTAAAGATTCTAAGGAGTAGCAGTATAAGTATGAGTCAGGGTGTGTAGAGCCAGGCTGAGGCATGGAGGACATATTGTTAGGATGGTAGAGTAATGCCTCAACAGCAGTGCTATAATTCAGGGTCTGACTAGGCCAGGGAAAACACAGGAGACGGCTAGCTTGCTACTGACACCCCAAGAAGCACAGAGAGCTAGCACCCAGAAAGAATTACAATGAGCTTTATATATATATATATCGCAAAAGTGTGTGTGCGCGTACACACACAAACACAACACATACACAGAGAGCATACATACACACACACACATGCACATACACACACACACACACACACACACACACACACACACACACACACACACACACACACACACACACACACACACACACACACAGTTATACACAAACACAACAAAACACACCCCTCCGGTCGCAGCCATTAACATCAATCCTTGTTCGCTCTCTAAACCACACTCATTAATATTTGATAAAGTGTATAAAATACCAATTAATGCAATGACTCAGACCCTTTGCCTCAACAGCACTCTGTAGGGTAGCCCCATGGTGTAGCCGGAGGACAGCTAGCTTCCATCCTCCTCTTGCTACACTGACGTCAATACAAAACGTAGGAGGCTCATGGTTCTCACCCCCTTCCATAGACTTACACAGTAATTATGACAACTTCCAGAGGACACCCTCCAACCTATCAGAGCTCTTGCAGCATGAACTGACATGTTGTCCATCCAATCAAAGGTTCAGAGAATGAATCTAGTACTGAAAGCATAAGCTACAGCTAGCTAGCAAAAAATGTGGTGAGTAGTTGAGTCAAAGAGAGAGAAAGACAATAGTTTAACAGGTCTCAACAAATTAATTTCTTCAAAAATGAAAGAAGCAAGAGAGAGATAGTGTTATTTTCTTTTTCACTTTGAGTTTCACTTACTTAGCAAATGCAGCTGGCTAGTTCAGTTATTCAAACACCCGGCTCAAACAGAGGGATGCTATGTTAGCTAGCTGGCTATGACTATCTAACACAACACTGGAACTCTTCCAAGTCAAGGTAAGCTTTTGGTTTTATTAATTAATTGCCACGGGCCCGCCGGTGTAACTGGGTTTACTAACGCATTAGTTCTATTGGGGTGGCAGGTAGCCTAGTGGTTAGAGTGTTGGGCCTGTAACTGAAAGGTTGCTGGATTGAATCCCCGAGCTGACAAGGTAAAAATCTGTCTGTTGTATTAATGATTACACCCTAGATAAGCAAGATGCAGGGCAGTATTGAATGTGTCACTCTC
This sequence comes from Thymallus thymallus, assembly GCA_023634145.1. Classification (NCBI taxonomy): domain Eukaryota; kingdom Metazoa; phylum Chordata; class Actinopteri; order Salmoniformes; family Salmonidae; genus Thymallus; species Thymallus thymallus. The sequence goes on from CM042396.1 coordinate 29,432,663, forward strand.
TGTCCATGTGGTTCCAAACTTCTTCCATTTAAAAATGATGGAGGCCACTGTGTTCTCAGCGACAGTCAATGCTGCAGACAGTTTTTGGTACCCTTCCCCAGTCTGTCATCTAAAATATTTTTCTCGACCTGTGTGCACCTATGTTGTAAACATTTATTCATAGAATAGGTTGTGGCAACCTCATGATGGGTACAGGGAAAATGTAACCATCATGTAGTTAACAAACAGATAACTGACCACTTCGAATCCCACCGTACCTTCTCTGCTATGCAATCTGGTTTCCGAGCTGGTCATGGGTGCACCTCAGCTACGCTCAAGGTACTGAACGATATCATAACCGCCATCGATAAAAGACAGTACTGTGCAGCCGTTTTCATCGACCTGGCCAAGGCTTTCGACTCTGTCAATCACCGCATTCTTATTGGCAGACTCAACAGCCTTGGTTTCTCAAGTGACTGCCTTGCCTGGTTCGCTAACTACTTTGCAGACAGAGTTCAGTGTGTCAAATCGGAGGGCCTATTGTCCGATCCTCTGGCAGTCTCTATGGGGGTGCCACAGGGTTCAATTCTTGGGCCAACCCTTTTCTCTATATACATCAACGATGTCGCTCTCGCTGCTGGTGACTCTCTGATCCATCTCTACGCAGATGACACCATTCTGTATACATCTGGCCCCTCTTTGGACACTGTGTTTACTAACCTTCAATCAAGCTTCAATGCCATACAACACTCCTTCCGTGGCCTCCAACTGCTCTTAAACGTTAGTAAAACTAAGTGCATGCTTTTCTATCGAACTCTGCCAGCACCCGCCCACCGGACTATCATCACTACTCTCGACGGATCCGAATTAGAATACGTGGACACCTACAAATACCTAGGCATCTGGTTAGACTATAAACTCAACTTCCAGACTCACATCAACCATCTCCAATCCAAAATTAAATCCAGAATTGGCTTCCTATTTCGCAACAAAGCCTCCTTCACTCATGCTGCCAAACATGCCCTTGTAAAACTGACTATCCTACCGATCCTTGATTTCGGGGATGTCATTTACAAACTAGCCTCCAATACTCTACTTAGCAAATTGGATGTAGTCTATCACAGTGCCATCCGTTTTGTCACCAAAGCCCCATACACTACCCACCACTGCGACCTGTATGCTCTCGTTGGCTGGCCTTCATTATATATTCGCCGCCAAACCCACTGGCTCCAGGTCATCTATAAGTCTTTATTAGGTAAATCCCCGCCCTATCTCAGCTCACTGGTCACTATAGCAACACCCACCCGTAGCATGCGCTCCAGCAGGTATATCTCTCTGGTCACCCCCAAAGCCAACACCTCCTTTGGTCGCCATTCCTTCCAGTTTGCTGCTGCCAATGACTGGAACGAATTGCAAAAATCATTGAAGCTAGAGGTTCCTATCTCCCTCAATAACTTTAAGCATCAGCTGTCAAAGCTGCTTATCGATCACTGCACCTGTATATAGCCCTTCTGTAAATAGCCCACACTACTACCTCATCCCCATATTTATTTTTTGTTTATTTTCACTAATCTTGCACTCCAGTATCTCTATTTGCACATCATAATTTGCACACTTTTCATTCCTGTGTTAATAATGATAATTCTGTAATTTATGTCACCACTATAGTCTATTTATTGTTCTACCTCTTAACCTTACTGCATTTTTGCACTACATTTTGCACTCTGTATATAGATTTTTCTATTGTGTTTTTGACTGTTTGTTTAATGTGTAACTCTGTGTTGTTATTTGTCACACTGCTTTGCTTTGTCTTGGCCAGGTCGCAGTTGCAAATGAGAACTTGTTCTCAACTGACCTACCTGGTTAAATAAAGGTGAAATAAAAAAATAAAAATAAAAAATAAAAAATAGTAACCTAAACCTATCGCTGTTACATTGGAATATGAATGACAGTCATCCAACATGCTGTAATGGCAATAAGGTCATGCTCATTAAAAAATAAATCGTCCTCCCTCATCATAAACGGCACTGACCGCCACTGGTACACACACATGCTCGCAGAAGCACACATGCACACAAACGCACACTCTGCTCATCTCTTCCCCGTATGTAGCTGAATAACTGAATAGTCCTGCTCTTTCACCTCTTTAGTGTCTCCCTTAGCCTATCTGCGGTGAAAACTCCTGCCATTTGCACATTTCATATTGTTAGCTATTTAAAGCCATTTAATTCCATTTAAACCCATTCAAGCCCATTTCCCAGGCAGGACAAAGGGAGAGGGGGAGGTAATGGGCTGCTGTTCTCTACTGTTTTGTCTACAAGAACAATTACTTCCCTTTTACCTCAGACTGACAGATTCCACCTTTATACAGGGGGAAGAAGGAGGGAACATAACACTGTCAGTCAGCGAGGGGGGAGTGAGTGTGTGTGTATGTGTGTGTGACAGAGCTTGAGAGGATCTGAAGAGAAGAATGGGAGAAAGTCCCCAAATACAGGTGTGCCAAGCTTGTAGAGTCATACCCAAGAAGACTTGTGCCTTTTACTGAGGAGTGGCTTCTGTCTGGCCACTCTACCATAAACGCCTGATTGGTGGAGTGCTTCAGAGATGGTTGTCCTTCTGGAAGGTTCTCCCATCTCCACAGAGAAACTCTGGAGCTGACCATTGGGTTCTTGGTCCCTTCCCTGACCAAGGCCATCCCTGACCAAAGTGGTCAGCTCTAGGAAGAGTCTGGGTGGTTCCAAAATTCTTTCATTTAAGAATGATGGAGGCCACTGTGTTCTTGGGGACCTTCAGTGCTGCAGAAATGTTTTGGTACCCTTCCCCAGATCTGTGCCTCGACACAATCCTGTCTCGGAGCTCTGCAGACAATTCCTTTGACCTCATGGCATGGTCTTTGCTCTGACATGCACTGTCAACTGTGGGACCTTATATAGACAGGTGTGTGCCTCTCCAAGTCATGTCCAATCAATTTAATTTATCAAAGCTGGACTCCAATCAAGTTGTAGAAACTGTGTGTAGATTGGTGGGTAATATTTTTTATTTAATCAATTTTAGAATAAGGCTTGTCGTAACTTTGCCTCATTAATGTGGTGACTGCTATTTATTGAATGATTACCTACTACGTCTGATTATTGGATTAAATTAATTCAGCAATAATTGGCTCTTTAGGAATCCTGGGGCACCACAGAGAGAAATGTATTCTACTGAGTTTCCACTCTCTGAATTTAACTCAAGTGTTTGTATTGTCCTATCTTTCGATATATAGCAGTCCCTTATTTAATGTCTGTTGCCTAATCAATCTCGTTCCAAACATCGTAGAACCCGTAAATCCGCACAAACCCCAGCCAAACTAATCCTTCCATAATACACAAATTGGTTTAATTATTTATTTACTAACTAAATGATAATACAGGGTACACACAGTAATGGGTTATAAAAGCTGGTTCTCATACAATGAAACGTAATATGCTAACGGGTCCCTAGCGGACCAACACAATAGAGAGAGAGAGAGATCTAGGAAGAGAAAAACCCTTCAGTACGTTTGGAGACCACACTTAATTAGCCCTAATACCTTGCCCGCACTTCCGCTTTATGAGTCGAAATGTAAATACATGTATTTACTTTGTTGAAGGCCTCCGTTGATTATCTCTGTTGTCCACTTCAGGTGGTCTGGTGTCTGGTTCTCTGGTATAAGTCTCTGATTGTCCACAAGATATCAAGATGTCCTTTCTTTTCGTTGTCTGTTCCCTCGAACTCTGAGGGCGGCTAATCAGTCGTGGTAGATGGGGATGAAAGCAGTGTAGACCTTCGGTTAGAAGAGAGTAAACGTGGTGATTGATTGTTCCAAAATATTATTTTGTTGGAAGCTCGCGTTGTCTTTTTGGGGGTCGTGACTTATCTTAGACCTTCTTCTTCAGCGCGAAGTCCTCTAGTCAAGATAGTAAATTGGAGGCTCACATGCTTTACACCTTTTGGGCAGGACAGGACGTTTCCGTCTTTTATGACCTCTCCATGAATTCCCTGAGCGTAGCTTGGGCAAGAAAGGCATTAGAATTAACTATGATCTCGTGTAAACAGCTAACATTGCAGTCTTATCGTCACAAAAACATTCCCTTAAATCTGGATATTTTCTACCAAACGCAATGGATGTCATCATTTACACAGGATGAAAACTCTTAAAGTTACAATGTTTTCATCCTCACGACTTCATTTATATTTTAATGACATCGCAGAATCGACATTCAACATCAGTCCTCATTTTCTTAATCTTGGAGTAAGTAATCATATTCCAATGTCTTGTTTCAAAGGCATAAAGAGTAATAAACTTTGGGCATTTTCCCTCCTCTTCTCTCATGTGGGAGAGAGAGAGAAAATCTGGTTGTTGTCAGCCCCTCCCCCCCTCAAGTCATGATAGGCTGTAACGTAACAAAATGTGGGAAAAGTCAAGTGGTCTGGATACTTTCTGAATGCACTTTCCATGTTTTCAGAAAGTATTGAATAGATTATCAGATATTTCTCGCATCTCTCTCTCTCCGTCATGTTTAATGGACAGCCATCATTGTAGAGCCTAGAGCATTCTATTCTAGAAGTGTTACAACATGACAGTGTGAAGTGTGAAGGTGTCAGAGTGTTAAGTATCACAGTCTGTGTGTGTGTGTGTGTGTGTGTGTGTGTGTGTGTGTGTGTGTGTGTGCGTGCGTGCGTGCGTGCGTGCGTGCGTGCGTGTGTGTGAGAAGTGTCAAGACAAGTGTGTGAAGACTATCACAGATCAATGAATCCTCCAGGGATCTCTTGAAATAGACAGATGTTGCAACAACATCAACAATAACAACAACAGAATTGTCCAGAAAAGGATTTCACCATTACAGTAGACCATAGTTCAACATTAATAAGTAGTTTAACAGTAAAATCTGTTCCAATGTAAAAGAAGGCAAAGTTCAACATTCTAACTATCTGTTCCAATAACTGGACATTTCACAAGCAAACACAGATGAATGCCAGGATGTTTAAACAGAGACAAATCTACTAAATTGGGAAATAATAGATACCTACAGAGGGTGGCTGGTATTCTGTCACAATGCGTTAGCCCCTGAACTACATACTGTACACACACAGTCTGGTGATATTTTGTCATATGATGACATACACTACATGACCAAAAGTATGTGGACACCTGCTCGTCGAACATCTCATTCCAAAATCATGGGCATTAACATGGAGTTGGTGTCGCCTTTGCTATAACAGCCTCCACTCTTTTGGGAAGGCTTTCCACTAGATGTTGGAACATTGCTGCAGGGACTTGCTTCCATTCAGCCACAAGATCATTAGTGAGGTGAGCTCTGATGTTGGATGATTAGGACTGGCTCGCAGTGGGCGTTCCAATTAATCCCAAAGCTGTTTGATGGCGTTGAAGTCACGGCTTTGTGCAGGCCAGTCAAGTTCTTCCACAGGGGCATTGTCATGCTGAAACAGGAAAGGGCCTTCCCCAAAATGTTGCCACAAAGTTGAAAGCACAGAATGGTCTAGAATGTCATTGTATGCTTTAGCGTTAAGATTTCCCTTCATTAGAACTAAGGGGCCCGAACCATGAAAACCAGCCCCCAGAGTATTATTCCTCCTCCACCAAACTTTACAGTTGGCACTATGCATTGGGGCAGGTATAATTTTCCTGGCATCCGCCAAACCCAGATTCCTCCGTCGGACTGCCAGGCAGTGAAGTCACTGCTCTAGAGTCCAATGGCGGTGAGCTTTACACCACTCCAGCCAATCCTTGGCATTGCACATGGTGATCTTAGGCTTATGTGCAGCTGCTCGGCCATGGAAACCCATTTCATCAAGCTCCCGACGAACAGTTCTTGTGCTGTTGTTGCTTCCAGAAGAAGTTTGGAACCGAGGACAGACGTTCTGTGAGCTTGTGTGGCCTACCAATTTGCGGCTGAGCTGTTGTTGCTCCTATACGTTTCCACTTCAATTTAACAGCACATACAGTAAAGCGGGGCATATCTAGCAGGGCAGAAATGTTCAAAACTAACCTTGGAAAGGTGATATTCTATGACAGTGCCACTTTGAAAGTCACTGAGCTCTTCATTAAGGCCATTCTACTGTGTTTGTCTATGGAGATTGCATGGCGGTGTGCTCAATTTTATACACCTATCAGCAACAGTTGTAGCTAAAATAGCAGAATTCACTAATTTGATGGGGTGTCCACATACTTTTATATATATAATATATTTTCCTAGAACTTGTTTATTGATTCCCAATATATCATGTTATTAATTTTCTTTTTTTTAAATTGATCTCAACTAGTTCACTGTATGTTATCGCCTGGTTACACACACACACACACACACATGCACAAATACACCCGCACACCTTTGTAAATCAATGTAATCTCAGGACTACATGAAAGAACAATCCTCAGGGATATTTGCTCTGAAAACACAAGATAAGCTTCGGTAGGAAATGAGCGACTTCCTGAGATACAGCAGAGGCAGGGTTTCAAGGTAAAAACTTCACAACACACACGCACAAACGTATGCACACACATGTGAACATGTGAGCATGCAGACACACACACACACACACACACACATACACAGGGAGGGAGGGTCTGGTTATATAAAAATCCCAGATCAGTTGAGATAAGATAAAAGAGCATGTTTTTGTGCCTGACATTTCAGCAGTACCATTTCAGCAGTGCCATTTCAGCAGTACCATTTCAGCAGTACCATTTCAGCAGTGCCATTTCAGCAGTGCCATTTCAGCAGTACCATTTCAGCAGTACCAGTGGTGTATTGGTTAGGCTTCTGTGGTTGTGCTGACCACACATACAACAACATCCTCTCCAAAACACACACACAAACACTCACATGCGGGTGTGCACTTGAAGAGCGCTTTAAACACGACTCTACTGGAGTGCTCTCTCTCTGTTGTTTGTGTGTTAGTATGTAGGCTGTCAGAGACAGAGAAGAAAATACAGAGAGAGAGAGAGAGAGAGAGAGAGAGAGAGAGAGAGAGAGAGAGAGAGAGAGAGAGAGAGAGAGAGAGAGAGAGAGAGAGAGAGAGAGAGAGAGAGAGAAGAGAGAAGCAGAAAGAGATTAAAAGAGAGTGGCGAGGGAGAGAGAGAGAGCGGAGAGAGAGACTCAGAATGAGCAACATAAGCAGTACCTTAGGGTCACAACTTACTATATAAAGTAAGAATAGTAGAATACACCAGCTGCAAATTCAAAATGTGGTTGTGCATCAGCAGTTTATATCTTGTTATGTCAGTCACTGACCGTCACTCAATTAGCCATGTCAGCTAACCATTTTTGTATTGGTATTTAGTCTAGACAGCTATCTAAAGTTCTAGTAATCATGGCCAAATACTGACTGGGCACAAAGATATCATGTTAAGATGGCATAAGTCATTAGAATTGCAGGAAATTAGCTTTAAAACTGCAAAAATCTCTCTCCCCATGGCAATGTGAAATGTGAATAATTGCAGGAAAATTGCTTTAAAATTGCAAAAATGTCTCTCAATGTCTCTCCCATTTCAAAATTAGTAGAATTGCATGCAATTTGTTATTAAATGTTAACGTTTTCTCTCCACTACATGGAAAAATGTGTAGAATGGCAGAAAACGTGCTTTAAAACTGTAAACTGTTCTCTACGCCCCATGTCAAAATGTGTAGAATGGCAAGAAATGTACTTTAAAACTAAAATTTCTCTCTCCGGCCCAAAAGGCTAGGGCCGGCCCTGAAGAGACTGACTGTATTTGATCTACGATTCTTCTTAGCTGATGAGTGATGTTCCTAGAACATTCATACTAGAACAATACAGGAACCATAGAAATATTACATTTCTATGGCAGGAACATTACACAGTAATGACAACAATACAAAGGTTGTTATCAATAAAGGTCACAATAAGGTGCAGAATGTTTGATTTGCCTGCTGGAGGGAAGGGAGACCCCCAGCTCTGCTAAAACTATTGACAACTGATTGCGGATTTCAAGGGATTGCTTAAGAAATGCTACAATTATTTAGTTGTAATATGATCACCTCTTGAAAAGCACAGCCAGAACTACACATTTTTTATTACTCCATGCAAAGCAATTGCACACATTTAGCTATATAATCTGAGTTACAGAATGTAACTGCATGCTTTTCATGATCAGTATTCATGTATTCCAGCCTTCCTCAGTGAGTCTGGGCAGCCTATCTATCTGATATGTAGCTAGCTAGCTAGCTAAGCAAACAACTTGGGTAATTTAGCTTCATCAGATATAGTTATTTGAGATGGATATCAACAAGTAGGATATATTTTGAGTCTGTCCTGGTAAAGTTGTCTGTCTGACTACTGTCAGTTGCAAGCAAATCAAACAATATTTAGAGATAACTAGCTAGCTAGTTTTATCCACTGAAAGTTATCATGTTAGCTAGCTGGCCAAATCGGCATGATCCGTCATTAGCTAGCTAGCCAATTTGACGTGATCAACCAATCAATGTCATCGCTGTTGCGTTGCGCAGCAAGCAGCAATGGTGATTAAACGGTCTTAAAACAACGTTAATAAGGGGATAAATATGCTAGCTAGCTTGAGTATGTTGGTTGTAGACAAACCTCATAGCTAACTTACCACAATGTTTAGGCAACTGTACAAAGTTTCTTGCTAGTTTGCAAACAATTGTTCTAGCTAGCTACAATACATATTATTATTTGTAATAATGTACTGTTTTAATCTCATCAGTTCTTTTTGGAAAGGAAAGGGTTAATACTGAAGATCTATCCAATCAGGACTTTTCTTTGATCGTCTCTGGGGAAATAGATCTAGCTACTGTAGTTAAGTCAGCCATTCAACTGGCCAACAGGTCACTGCGCAATAGAGAGCAGTAGTTTTCCCGCGGCCTAGCTAGCTAGCTTTTGTTGTAGGCAGGTTTGCAGCGGCTGCAGCAGGTGTTAACAAAGAGGATGCTGTTGTTAATTTGTTAGCTTCTCCCTTTTCAAGAATAGCTTTCAACAACAAGTTAAAACCTTTCACTGCAGTGGGCTAAATCAGGGTCACATAGAGTAATTCTTGTTAGTCTTAAACAGTTGAAATGTATTCTATTTTTGCATTACAATGTTACACTTTATATAGTACATCACAGAAGAGTGAAATATAACAAAACTGTTTGACATAGAAACACCGGGATATTTGTCGGGTTTTTTAAAATCATCGTTATTAATTATGAAATTATGAAAAATATGAACAACATTCCACCCATGAGGCCAAAGAGGGCGCTTTTGTTCATTGACTGCAGGAAAGGGTTGTTTCAAATTATTATAATCTGGTGAGTGGAACTGTGTTTTTGTAATAATAATGTATTCTTTTTTGTTTTTGTCCAAACTGATTGGGTGGGCCTGGCAGGGTCTGGCTCACCTTTGGGTGGGCCTTTGTCCACCCAGGCCCACTCATGCCTACGCACCTGATGCAAACAGTACATGATGACTGAATTGCACATCACAAATATAGCCTACTAACCAAGACTTCAGACCAAACTTTTTCAATACCTGGGTTGCATACCCATTGTTGCCTTGGTTAGCATTTACTGGTAGATATCATACATTGAAAAGTCTTTCCTTTACCTACCGGCTACAGACGGCATTCTTTTGTGAGCTGCTCCATCCCTAAACCAGTTGAGAGCTGCTCCATCCCTAAACCAGTTGAGAGCTGCTCCATCCCTAAACCAGTTGAGAGCTGCTTGCTCTTGCTGCCTGCAGATGATATTCTGTTTAAATTAGGCGATGTGTGCGTCGCGCATGTGAATATTTTTCACATTTTTTGCGATTGTGTAGGCTGGTCTCAGGAAGAAATTACAAATGTATCCGACACCGAGACAAGACCGAGACACTCAAAATGTGGCCTCTAGATTGGACTAGAGACCACTACAACACTGTTTATTCCCCTCAGCGGCAGTAAAGAAGGAATTGTTGGAGGACAGAACATACATGCTCCATACTGACCTACTATACATGCTATATATTGTAACAGTACTTGATACATTTCCCATGGGAGTCAACCAGGTTGACTAGTCAACCCTCTAGTAAGCTACCAAAGAGACCTAGGGTTGAATCCTGCATTGAATCCCATTATATGTTATTGCTCAAATCCATCCAGTAATATTGTGAGTTATGAATTAATATTCTGTTATTATACTGAAAACAGATTTGGGCTGGTTGGGCTCGGTTGCTGATTCTGCAATACTGTAACTTTTCTGCTGCGGAGGTGAGGTGTGTGTGTGTTTACACTGTGGGAGGCGAGAGGTGTTAATATTCTGCGGAGGAAAAACACATCAATGGACTGAACGAAAATAGCACATTCTGACCAGGTCTCTATCTCTCTTTCTCGCTCTCTTTTCATCACTATCTTTCTTTCTTTTGTTTCTGTCTTTCTTTCTCCCTCTGTTTCTACTCTCGCTCTCCCTTTTCATCTCTCTCTGTCGCATACAAAAAATAGTGAAAAAACACTTCAGTTATAGGCAGCGCTCTTCAAGTGTGTGTGTTTCATCAAATCAACAACACTCACACAGCAGAAATAGCACTTGAAAGAAGCCCTGTTGTCACATTCTGCACCACTCCAATCAGTCAATAGAGCTCTGTATTGTATAACACCAGACACACACACTCTGCCCTCCACACACACATACTTACCAGTCCGGAGGCAAAGAACACAGCCAGTAGAGCGAGGCATGCTCCCATCACTATGAGAAGTAGGAACACGATGAGAGGGTGTTGTTGGCTCATACGGTAGTAGGACTCATACAGCCAGTCCTGGGTCTTCTGTCCCCCCACACACACCTGTCCCTGTGTCGGGGTCTGACCAAAACCTACAAACACATCCCCCAGGGCGTCTCCTCCGTCTCCCCCCTCTCCCCCACGTTCCAGAAGGTAGCGCCCCCGTGTCCGTAAGGCCTCCTGCCACATGGTAGCGACTTTGGGGGGTGTGCCAAGTCCCGGTCCAAACCCACTACCCCAGTTGTCCCAAATGTAGCCTATAGGTCCTCCAAGGAGGCTCTCTCCTCTTCCTCTTCTTCTTCCTCTTTGGGGAGTATTGTCAGATAAACAAACAAATCCTGGCTTTTCTCCTCCTACTCTTCCTCCTCCTCTTCTTCCTTTCGCTAGCCCACCTCTGTGAGTTTGGTCCGACTCACAGTCACAATCAAATCCTGAATCCTTCTGCGTACTGATTATTTTCCTATCTTTCTTCTCCTCCTCCTCTTCCTCAATGAGTCTGGTCCGGACTGCCCAACCTTATTTCTCCTGTCCTGGTTTATTACAGTCAGACACAGAGAGAGGAGGTTGACTCCACGTGTAGCACACTGCTGCTGCTGCTGCTGCTCCTAGGCAACATGTTCCCCCATCAGAAAGGAGAGAGAGACTGAGAGCGAGTGGGTGTTAGTGTTAGGCAGAAAAACAGTGTGTGTGTCTGTCTGTGTGTGTGAGAGAGAGAGAGGAGAGAGAGAGAGAGTGTGTGTGTGTGTGTGAGAGAGAGAGTGTGTGTGAGAGAGTGAGTGAGAGAGAGACAGAGGGAGAGAGCGTGTGTGTGTGTGTATGTGAGAGAGTGTGTGTGTGAGAGAGTGTGTGTATGTGAGAGTGTGTGTGTATGTGAGAGAGTGTGTGTATGTGAGAGTGTGTGTGTGTGTGTGTGCGTGCGTGCGTGCGTGTGTGTGTGTGTGAGTGACGACAGAAGACTGTAAAGGAGAGGAAGAGAGGGAAGGAAAGTGTCAAAGTGGCTCGAGGCGAGAGAGAGAGAGAGAGAGAGAGAGAGAGAGAGAGAGAGAGAGAGAGAGAGAGAGAGAGAGTTAGGGAGAGAGGGAGAGAGGGAGAGAGAGAGAGAGAGAGAGAGAGAGAGAGAGAGGGAGAGAGGGAGAGGGGGAGAGGGGGGAGCGAATGGAGAGAGAGAGAGAGAGAAAAAGGGAGGCAAGGGTGTGAAAGAGACTAAGAGGGAAAACGTAGCACCAAACAGGGAGGCAGAGAGAGAGAGAAAGATATAGGGGAGGTATAGAGAGGGAGAGACAAGTGAGGGGTTTAACAGCTGCGCTAACATGAGAGGAGTGAGGGAGCGAAGGAGTAAAGGAGACTTGAAAAAGGAAGTCTGAACAGAGAGGATGAGGCGCTATATAACAGCTGGAGGATGAAGAGAGAGAGAGAGAGAGAGAGAGAGAGAGAGAGAGAGAGAGAGAGAGAGAGAGACAGAGAGAGAGAGACAGAGAGAGAGGTAGAGGAAGGAAAAGGAGGAGGAAGGGAGAGATGTGCAGGATCAGGTAGGGAGAGAGAGTGAGAGGGTTAGGGATGAGAAAAAATAGAGAGATTGAAACATAAGAACAAGTGATAGAGAGAGAGAGAGTAAAGAAGAAGAGAATGAGTGTACAATGAAAGAGAGAGGGATCCCCAGGATGCCGTGACTCATCCGACACAATGTCCCGTGCCATACTCTCTCTCTGTCTGCATCTTTCTCCCTTTCTCTCTCTCCCACCCACCCAACCTCTCTCTCTCTCTCTCCCACCCACCCACCCTCTCTCTCTCTCTCTCTCTCTCTCTGTCTCTCCCACCCACCCACCCTCCTCTCTCTCTCTCTCTCTCTCTCTCTCTCTCTGTCTCTCTCTCTCTCTCTCTCTCTCTCTCCCTCTCCCCCGGTCTGCAGCTTTCTCCCTCCCTCGCTCCCTCCTTCTCTCCCGGTTTTTATCTTTCTCTCTCCCTCCCTCTCACTTTCTCTCCCTCCCTCTCTCTTTCTCTCCCTCCCTCTCTTGCTCCGTATCTATCTCCCTCTCCGCTTCTTTTATGCTATCTCGTTTCTTTCTCTCTTCCTGTCTACTTTTCCTCTCGTGTCTCCACCACCACATTAGTATCTGAGGTGTGAAAGCTGTCACACCAATCGATCCCTAGAATTGCTTCTTAGCAGTCTGAACACTCTTGTCTCTCCACAATTATTTTTATCAAGCAAGACTAGTCATTCATTTTTTATGATATAACCTATATGATTTCATTGCACTGGCCGCTCCGTCAATTAAATACCATTGGTTATTATGGTCACACTTTATATCAAAGCCACACTGCAACGGGCATATTACCACCAACAGAATGTGAACTAACTGAATTATGCATTTCATGACATTTTCACAGATACACTTGATTTTTTTAGAATGTTGTGCAATGTGCTCAATGAATGACATTCCATTTGAGCAACATTCCTTTTTTAAACATTATTTGAAGCTAGATTAAATAAGTACAATTCTTCTAAATCAATGGCTGTATCTCATGAGTTGAGTTTACTGGAAATATTACAGACGGTGGCTCTAATTGTGTTTGAAATGTATTCTAAGAACTAAGGTCATTCCAATACACTGCAGTACACATTGTGACTGGGATCTAAAATTAAGGCTATTTTGGTGAAATCTGCAATGTTCTAAAGCAGTGAACTCGGTGACCCTGGTAAATGTGTGAAAGTTATTCTTCTGTCTAAGACACTTCTGTTCTCTCTTGTTGACTCATACAGTTCTGTAGTTAATTTATTCAATGTGTTCACTGTCTGATAGGTACAGTGTGTGTGTGTGTGTGTGTGTGTGTGTGTGTGTGTGTGTGTGTGTGTGTGTGTGTGTGTGTGTGTGTGTGTGTGTGTGTGTGTGTGTGTGTGTGTGTGTGTGTGTGTGTGTGTGTGTGTGTGTGTGTGTGTTTGAGAAAGTGTATCTAATTGTCAACACATATCTTTATTTGTCAGCTTAGAAACATAGAAAACTGTTGTAAAAGTGTGTTGCGTCCATTACATTTAATTGATGTAAATCCATTGGTTTAATCCATAATCCAGTACATTATATGAGAAGTTCCACCACCAAGCATATCCATTGATTTGAGCTGGAGTCCATTTGTAACAGACACCCTTTTAGGGAACAGAGTACCATTTGGGACGCAGACTAGATTTTAGAGACTGTATCACATGAATAATATATTCCTCTATATAATCATAATCATGTAATGTAGTAATCCCACCCAGGCTGCATGTATCCCCATCAGTTATAAATATTATATATCATGGCGTGAAGAGTGAGACCATCAATTATCAATATTATATACAGTTGAAGTCGGAAGTTTACACACAGTACACCTTAGCCAAATACATTTAAACTCAGTTTTTCACAATTCCTGACATTTAATCCTAGTAAAAATTCCCTGTCTTAGGTCAGTTAGGATCACCACTTTATTTTAAGAATGTGAAATGTCAGAATAATAGTAGAGAGAATTATTATTTCAGCTTTTATTCCTTTCATCACATTCCCAGTGGGTCAGAAGTTTACATACACTCAATTAGTATTTGGTAGCATTGCCTTTAAATTGTTTAACTTGTGTCAAATGTTTCGGGTAGCCTTCCACAAGCTTCCCACAATAAGTTGGGTGAATTTTGGCCCATTCGTCCTGACAGAAGTGGTGTAAGTGAGTCAGGTTTGTAGGCCTCCTTGCACGCACATGCTTTTTCAGTTCTGCCCACAAATGTTCTACAGGGCTTTGTGATGGCCACTCCAATACCTTGACTTTGTTGTCCTTAAGCCATTAAGCCCTCCTGCAGCAAAACACCCCCACAACATGATGCTGCCACCCCCGTGCTTCACGGTTGGGATGGTGTTCTTCGGCTTGCAAGCCTCCGCCTTTTTCCTCCAAAAATAACGATGGTCATTATGGCCAAACAGTTCTATTTTTGTTTCATCAGACCAGAGGACATTTCTGCAAAAAGTACGATCTTTGTCCCCATGTGCAGTTGCAAACCGTAGTCTGGCTTTTTTATGGTGGTTTTGGGGCAGTGACTTCTTCCTTGCTGAGAGGCCTTTCAGGTTATGTCGATATAGGACTCGTTTTACTGTGGATATAGATACTTTTGTACCTGTTTCCTCCAGCATCTTTACTGTTGTTCTGGGATTGATTTGGCACTTTTCGCACCAAAGTCTGTTCATCTCTAGAAGACAGAACGCGTTTCCTTCCTGAGCGATATGACGGCTGCCTGGTCCCATGGTGTTTATACTTGCATACTATTGTTTGTACAGATGAACGTGGTACCTTCAGGCATTTGGAAATTGCTCCCAAGGATGAACCAGACTTGTGGAGATCCACAATTATTTTTCTGAGGTCTTGGCTGATTTCTTTTGATTTTCTCATGAGTTTGAAGGTAGGCCTTGAAATACTGTGAAATAATCTTTCTGTAAACAAATGTTGGAAGAATTACTTGTGTCATGCACAAAGTAGATGTCCTAAACGACTTTCCAAAACTATAGTTTGTTAACATGAAATCTGTGGAGTGGTTGAAAAATGAGTTTCAATGACTTCAAACTTCCGACTTCAACTGTATTATGTTATGAAGAGTAAGACCATCAGTATTAAATATATATATACACACTACTGTTCAAAAGTTTGGGGTCACTTAGAAATGTCCTTGTTTTTGAAAGGAAAGCACATTTTTATGTCCATTAAAATAACATCAAATTGATCAGTGTAGACATTGTTAATGTTGTAAATGACAATTGTAGCTGGAAACGGCTGATTTTTTATGGAATATCTATATAGACGCACAGAGGCCCACTATCAGCAACCATCACTCCTGTGTTCCAAGGGCACGTTGTGTTAGCTAATCCAAGTTTATCATTTTAAAAGGCTAATTGATCATTAGAAAACCCTTTTGCAATTATGTTAGCACAGCTGAAAACTGTTGTGCTGATTAAAGAAGCAATAAAACTGGCCTTCTTTAGACTAGTTGAGTATCTGGAGAATCAGCATTTGTGGGTTCGATTACAGGCTCAAAAGGCCACAAACAAAGAACTTTCTTCTGAAACTCGTCAGTCTATTCTTGTTCTGAGAAATGCTGGCTATTCCATGCGAGAAATTGCCAAGAAACTGAAGATCTCAAAAGCCATATCTCAGACTGGCCAATAAAAAGAAAAGATTAAGAACACAGACACTGGACAGAGGAAGATATGGCTTTTTCTTTGCAATCGTTACCAGTTGTGCACACCAAGGTCAAATACATGGCCTCTGTCATGGATGGGGACGTTGCTATGCTGTGTACAGTTGAAGCAATCCAACAGGGCCATAAAGTCACATGAATGTTAAAGTCCCCTAGCAATAGTGTGGCGGTATACAAGCAGCAGACAGATGTTAGGAGCTCAGCCAACTCAGAGAGGAAGACTGTAGAGGTTTCAGGTGGCCGGTAGACTATAAGCAGTGGTTGAGGACAGATATCGTGCAGGCTATGCATTTGAAGGAGGTTACCTGCAGTACAGGTGTGTCAGACCGATGAAGGACAGCAAGTCCACGTCCAGCACAAGGTTTGTCAAGGTAAACATAGGCAGATGGTGTTGCTTGGTTAAGCAGGTAATAGTCATTGGGTTGTTGCCATGTCTCTGTTAGGCACAGAACATCAATAGACATCCACAATAATGTCACTGATGTTTGGCTTTGTTGTTCAGGGAAAGAGTATTAAAAAGAGCAAAATTGCCAGGAGACTTGTGAGTGGAGTGGGCTGGGATGGTTGAGCATTTGGGCAGTGTTATTAAATTGCTGCAGTCAACACCAAGACATTGAGCCGCGAGAGGTTTGAAGAGACTGAGGCATACAGTTCTGTGTGGACTCTTTTGGCTTATGAGTGGATTTCCTACCTCCTCGCCGTCCTCAATGTTTGAGTTATAAATATTATACTGTATATCATGGTGTGAAGAGAGAGACCTTCAGTTATAAATATTATATATCATGGTGCGGAGAGAGAGACCATCAGTTATAAATGTTATATATCATGGTGTGGAGAGAGAAACCATCAGTTATAAATATTATATATGGTGTGGAGAGAGAGACCATCAGTTATAAATATTGTATATCATGGTGCGGAGAGAGAGACCATCAGAGTACTGAGTAAAAGTACTGAGTAAAGGGTCTGAATACTTATGTAAATGTAATATTTCCGTTTTTTATTTTTAATACATTTGCAATAATTTCAAAAAAACTGTTTTGCTTTGTCATTATGGGGTATTGTGTGTAGATTGATGAGGGGGAAAGAAACAATGTAATACATTTTAGAATAAGGCTGTAACCCATCAGTTATAAATATTATATATGGTGTGAAGAGTGAGACCATCAGTTATAAATATCATATATCATGGTGCGGAGAGAGAGACCATCAGTTATAAATATTATATATGGTGTGGAGAGAGAGACCATCAGTTATAAATATAATATATCATGGTGCGGAGAGAGAGACCATCAGTTATAAATATTATATATCATGGTGTGGAGAGAGAGACCATCAGTTATAAATATTATATATCATGGTGTGGAGAGAGAGACCATCAGTTATAAATATTATACATGGTGTGGAGAGAGAGACCATCAGTTATAAATATTATATATGGTGTGGAGAGAGAGACCATCAGTTATAAATATTATACATGGTGTGGAGAGAGAGACCATCAGTTATAAATACTATACATGGTGTGGAGAGAGAGACCATCAGTTATAAATATTATACATGGTGTGGAGAGAGAGACCATCAGTTATAAATATTATACATGGTGTGGAGAGAGAGACCATCAGTTATAAATATTATACATGGTGTGGAGACTGGATATAAGATGTTCCTGAGGGTCCTTCCTCCCTTAAAAGGTGGGTAAACTCACTCCACTGACCTAGAAAACCTGTACAGTGCATTCGGAAAGTATTCAGACCCCTTCCCTTTTTCCACATTTTGTTACATTATAGCCTTATTCTCAAATGGATTAAATTATTTTTTATTATTTCCTCATCAATCTACACATTGATTGGACATGATTTGGAAAGGCACACACCTGTCTATATAAGGTCCCACAGTAGACAGTGCATGTCAGAGCAAAAACCAAGCCATGAGGTCAAAGGAATTGTCTG
This sequence comes from Thymallus thymallus, assembly GCA_023634145.1. Lineage (NCBI taxonomy): Eukaryota > Metazoa > Chordata > Actinopteri > Salmoniformes > Salmonidae > Thymallus > Thymallus thymallus. The sequence continues at coordinate 29,450,555 of CM042396.1, forward strand.
TAGAGCTCCAAGACAGGATTGTGTTGAGGCACAGATCTGGGGAAGGGTACCAAAAAAATTCTGCAGCATTGAAGGTCCCCAAGAACACAGTGGCCTCCATCATTCTTAAATGGAAGAAATTTGGAACCACGTAGAGCTGACTGCCCGGGCCAAAAATGAGCAATCGGGGGAGATGGGCATTGATCAGGGAGGTGACCAAGAACCCGATGGTCACTCTGACAGAGCTCCAGAGTTCCTCTGTGGAGATGGGAGAACCTTCCAGAAGGACAACCATCTCTGCAGCACTCCACCAATTAGGCCTTGATGGTAGAGTGGCCAGACGGAAGCCACTCCTCAGTAAAAGGCACATGACAGCTCGCTTGGAGTTTGCCAAAAGACACGTAAAGGACTCTCAGACCATGAGAAACAGGATTCTCTGGTCTGATGTAATCAAGATTAAACTCTTTGGCCTGAATGTTAAGCGTCACGTCTGGAGGAAACCCGGCACCATCCCTATTGTGAAGCATGGTGGTGGCAGCACCATGCTGTGGGATGTTTTTCAGTGGCAGAGACTGGAAGACTAGGCAGGATCAAGTGAAAGTACAGAGAGATCCTTGATGAAAACCTGGTCCAGAGGGCTCAGACTGTGGCGAAGATTCACCTTCCAACAGGACAATGACCCTAAGCACAGACAAGACAACGCAGGAGTGGCTTCGAGACAAGTCTCTGAATGTCCTTGAGTGGCCCAGCTAGAGCCCGGACTTGAACCCGATCTAACATCTCTGGAGGGACCTGAAAATATCTGTGCAGCGATTCTCCCCATCCAACCTGACAGAGCTTGAGAGGATCTGCAGAGAAGAAGGGGAGAAACTCTCCAAAAACAGGTGTGCCAAGCTTGTAGTGTCATACCCCAAGACGACTTGAGGCTGTAATCACTGCCAAAGGTGCTTCAACAAAGTACTGAGTAAAGGGTCTGAATACTTATGTAAATGTAATATTTCCGTTTTTTATTTTTAATACATTTGCAATAATTTCAAAAAAACTGTTTCGCTTTGTCATTATGGGGTATTGTGTGTAGATTGATGAGGGGGAAAGAAACAATGTAATACATTTTAGAATAAGGCTGTAACTCAACAAAATGTGGAAAAAGTCAAGGGGTCTGAATACTCTCCGAATGCACCATATAAATATACTTGCCGAATAAAAGTGATTCTGAATTCTGTTTCTTCTGTGTTTCTTCCCACTGGTGTACACTCACCTGGAATCAAACCATCCTGTGGACAATGGACAAATTGGTCGATTGGGAATCAATTATACTTTGGTGGGCTGACAGGTAAGGTGACGTTATGCTGGAGGAGGTATTTAAAACTTAGATATCGATCTATCCTCATGTCCTCTGTGTCACCTTAGGCTCTGACACACACACACACACATCGTCTGAGTGTGTGTGTCGTACGAACATCCCTTTCTGTCTACGTGTGCTAGTTACATTAGTTACTAACACTCCAACCATCACGCATCAACACGTCCATGCTGCAGGGTGCTGTGACAGAATCAGCACCCCTGTAACAACAAGTGTTCTGTTCAGGAAGTAAGTCCAGTGTTTTCACACAGCGCTCTCATTCTGTCACTACAGCAGCAGTGGGTACAAGAGGGGAGCAGGTGTTTTTCATACAGACTGATGCAAGTAAAGATAATAGCCAATTAGAGTTAAGCTTCACATGCCGTTTCTGGCCTCTAACACAATAATATATTGATGTGTTTACCAACCGTCACATTGCTGATCCCAAAGTAGGTGGCATACTTAATAGAGTTTATTTAATTTCAGCATGAGGCCTTATTTTATATTTCTCTTCCTTCGTTTCTCTCTCTCCCTCCCCCACAACCCTCTCTTTCAAAAGAAGGCATTAAGTAATGAACTTCTATTACATTGCAAATATAAGCGTCTCTCTACCCACTCTCTCTCTCTCTCTCTCTCTCTCGCTGGTTTAATTGTGAATCCTGTGAAGTGCCCTTCTCTGACAGATCTACTCCCCTAACCTGTCACACACACAGACGCACACAGGGTGAGAGATACACAGAGAGAGAGAGAGAGAGAGAGAGAGAGAGAGAGAGAGAGAGAGAGAGAGAGAGAAAGAGAGAGAGAGAGAGAGATCCATCTGTGTACGTGAGAGAGGGGCGCAGTGTGAAAATCCACCCACTGTGAATTTTCATCCAACTCATATTGGAGTATTAATTATAGAGTATTGAGGCGGTTCCTATCTATGAATCCGGAAATGGATCCTATCCTTCCTAAAACCCTGTCATAGCCTGCATCACAAATGGCAAATACACTACTGGTCAAACGTAGTGCACTATGTAGGGAATAGGGTGCCATTTGGAATGTAGCCACTGTCTACAGGGGAGACCCACTGCACCAAAGCCACTTCCCTAGATCTACATTCACTGTTAAGACTATACAATACATAAAATGAGTGTGTGTGTGTCTAACGGCAGGCTAGAGATGATTGTTGCAGTGGTAATAAGGTATCGTTAAGACTGTCGACTAATCAGGCTTTTAAAAATCCTTAAGAGTCTACGTGCGTCAATCTAAGTAACATAATAAAAGAATCCCCATCAAAATCTGTCAGTTTAAGCTACAGATATCAGGTTTTTGGCATTGGCTGCGTCTCAATCTACCACGTCCGTCTATGCCGACCTTCTGCAGTGGAAGGTGGCCGAGCTACAGCGATGTTTGTCAGACCATGAGACATCCGGAAAATCGGTCTTCTCACGAAAACGTATGTAGTGTTTATGACCAGTCTACCCCCACAAGTGTCACATGACCCGTCTGAAGGTAACTCATACAAACAAATGGAAGTATGGAGGTAGTTTTGTGCCAACAAACATAAGGGGTTAAACTTGCTATAGGACAGACTTCAAAACCTTAATGATTATGATTCTTTTTTAATGTATTTTTTGCTATTTATTGGTAATTTTACAATATAGGACAATAATACAGGACTATTAAAGGCCCCTGTTTTTGAATTATTATATTATTTTTTTTCTCTATTTTTTTCTTACTCACCGAAGCTGTGAAACATAAGGTTTTCACGAGTGAGCGCCAGTGCTGCCGATCTTTTGGGATGGTTTTCCATGACAGGCCATCTCCTACTCCATAGTCCTTCGCCAAGTTTCTCTGGGCAACTGGCCACACTTCCTTTTCCCCATATGCTGTCAAGGCTGTCTTTAGGAGTGCAGAAGTATAAGATCAACTTTATTGTCTTGGACACAGTGCTGCATTAGGGTTGCAAGATTCTGGTAACGTTCTCAAAATTCCCAGTATTTCCAGGATTTCTGGAAAATTGCTGGAATTTTGCAACACTTGTGCTGCTGTATAGAAACAGCAACAACATCTGACACACTATTGACTTGGAACCAACCGTTTACTCAGACATGGAGCTGTGCCACCCGACAGCGGGGCACACAGACATAAAGATATGTGAACAACAAGCAGGCTGGCACAGGACTGTCATGTTACCCAATATTTATCCGTCTTGGATGGGTTCCAAAAAGTAGCTTTCCCAAGGACCTATTCACTGTGTGTATTCGGCATGGATAGTTGACAGATACTATGTTTGTATTTGTGATGGAAATATGATAACACTTGTGTTTGTTGGGGAGATGAGAAACATGTGGTGTGTCTACGTCCCTATTATGTTCTCTCTCTTTCTGACGTTTTATCTGAGAGCATTCTCTTTTCCCATTCTTCTCTTTCATGTCATCCCTCTCCTCATCCCTCACTCTTGAACACAAATCCTACTTTACAACAGAGGCGTCTCATTCTCCATCTCTCCCTGACTCCCTTTCAGCCTCTCTACTTCCTTCAGTCTCTCCCTCTGGAAAAATTATTCAACTCAGAAGCGTAATAATAGAACACAGTTATCAGATATTTATTTTCAGTTAAAAACCTTTGTAATGGGGTAAAGGAAGCAAGAGGGTGTGAGAGAGAGGGGATAGAGATCATTAAACAAACAGACAGAAACAATATGGACATGTACCTATTGTCAGGCTGGTATGAATATTGTTGTCCAATGACTCCCAATAAAAACGTACTGCGCTTGAGCAATTTTGACAAAAACAATGAACAAATGCTCTTGGGCAAAGTTGTTAGAATCTTATTCAAAACTATTCACAGCTGTATTGGCTGCCTCCACCAAATATTAACTCTGGGGTGTGAAGACATACGCAATAAAGACGTTGTTTAATTTATTTGCTATTCTATTTCTATTATTTGTATTTAACTTTGAAAATGTGGAGTAGGTTGTGTAGATTAGTGGGGGGGGAGAAAATCGGATTTATTCCATTTTGAGATTGAATTTTAACTAAAGGCAACAAAATGTGAAGACCGTGCAAGGGGTTTGTAGACTCTCACAGCAACTATCTTCTTGCCCTGTTGGTGAGCGTCATCTTCCAGTTTGTTGCAGTACGGGTTCACCCCAGTCAGTAGAACCCTCAAACTCAACTTGGGACCTAGAAGCCAGTTCCACTGCATTTTTTCATTGTTGCACTAAATCAGGGGCTGTTTTAAACCTGGGAATCGGGTGCAATTCATTATCAGGTAGAAAAGACAACCAGCAGGCTCCAGACCTCTTAAGCTAACAGTTGAATACCGCTGCAGTAGAACCTTGACGCCCTCAACACTCACAATGATCAGCCTGGAGGAGATGTAGGGGAACAGAGTATAGATACCCTGGAGGAGAGGAGGGTGTAGAAGAGTGGGATAAGTGAAGAAAGGATATTACAGGAGGGAGGAGATGGGGATGAGGAGGAGAGAGGGTTTCTGGCTTTGATCTAAGAGGCAACCAGACTGGACTGAAATCTCCTGATCAACGAAGCAGAAATCTGCCACAGATACAGACAAGTATGACAGTACACATAATCCTTACACATCAGATAGTCAAAATCCAAGAGTTTAGGGAGAGCTATCTGGAAAGAGAATTCACTGTACTGGCTGTGTAGTCTAGCAACAGGGTGATCCTGGATCAATACTCTTGAGGAATAGTTTGGCAGAACATCTACAGTGCATCTGCCATGTTGCTAACTGGATTCAAGGCTATGGGGGTGAGCAGCTACAGTGCCACCTAGTGTAGATGAGCAGAAGTACATTTGAACTAACTTCATAATTACCTTTTCTGTTCCCTGTGTCTTGTTGAAGGAACTCTTGACAAAAACAGCTAAAATAAAGCAATAAACCTAATGCATGTTTGTCCCTGAACTGAGTCAAATTGGACTCTTTACACAGAGTTGTAGGTACAGTATCAGCATGAAATCCTTCTTGAAATTTCCAACCACTACATGTTTACAGTTTGTGTGCATGTGTTCTGTATGCGTTGTATCCACTGATGAATTTTACAAGATGCAACCAATTTAGGCACATAAAAAAAGACAAGATCACTATGATAACAACTGCCAGTTTTAAGATGTTTATTAAAAAATAAAATAGAAAAAAATATACCGGTACATAAAATTTTTCAAAACAAAAGCCAGGCTGTCACTCCATGACCACTGCTAGTTTGGCGGCCATTTTAGGAGTTCCTGCTCAGATTAGTTGGCCAGGACAGAGGAGCCGCCACCTTTCACAAAATGGCATTCGTTAAGTTTAAAATCCCTCATTGTGATGCAAGAGTTTCTTAGTCTAAAGTTCTTAGTTCTCAATAGTCTAAAGAGGCTTCCTCTCCATCTCTCCGATCTGCACTGATCTAAATAGATAAAAACAAAATGGCGGCTCTACCAAGGGATTGGCTTTCACCTGTTCCAATTTCTTTCAGATCAAATAAAGGAAAGGAGATGAGGAGAGGAAGCTTGTGCAGACCATTGGGATTCAGGTTAAATCCATACAGACGTCACACTGCATTTCAGTCTTAATAGAATCTGTAAAAATTGTGGACAACTTTGACAGGCTCAACAAATCTCAGACCAGAGATGGTGTTTCAGAACTCCTCTCTGACAGATGCTGGTTCTATTCTCTAAAAGCAGACACAGGTTAAGTCCCAAATGGTACCGTATTTCCTATATAGCCCCACTACCCTCCACATGAAACCAAAGATCTAATCAAAAGTAGTGCACTACATTCAGAATAGGGTGCCATTTGAGGCTGACAACCCTGTAAAAAAGGTGGTATATTAGCCTTGTCGATTGGTGGGTAAAAGTTGCTATACTAACATTAGTGACATTGTCTCCTAACAATATCAGTAAGGGTAGAGGACTGTAGTGCACTAGGGAGGGTATGAAGTCGTTCACTACAGAGTGCAAGTCGCTCCCCATGTGCACTTTTATACTAGCCGTAGGTGTTCGGATAAAACAGTGGTGGGACGTCAAGTGGTAGTCTCAAATGACACCCTAACTCCTATATAGGGCACTACTTTAGAAGAGCACTAAGGTTAAATAGCATGCACTATATGAGAGAGAATAGGGTGTCATTTGAAACAACCAGTCTTGCTATTCCCTCGCTCCCAGACAAGAAAGATACCCGACCACTGGTACACACATCCCCTTCCAGAAACTTTCTGACAGATAGAAATACAAAATAAGACTTTCATACAAATAGAGTTTTGTGGTTCACTTGTAACTGGGCTGAGGCTGACTAACTTCCATCTAGCCTCGTCCACCGATCACACAGGCCTAGTCGTTCAAACTCGAGTTTACAATAACATCACTTCAATCCAACAAGCAGTGGTTGTCATTGGAAACAGAAATAAATGGGGCACACAAAAATAACCCACTTGCATAGTAATAACGTTGTATGTGTAGCTACCACTCTGAGCCTCAGTCACACACAGTCTTGTGTGTGTGTGTGTGTTTATATATGTGTGTGTGCATGCATGCGTGCATACATGCATGCATGTATGTATATATGCAGATGTACGCCTGCAGAGACAACACACACACACACACACACACACTGAAGTAAACACAAAGAAAAGGCATTGCAAACTAGCGGAAGTACCTACACAAGATTCCAGAATGGAATCTAAATTATTCCCTTTCCATGGTTCTGGAAGGCCCCAGAACTTTCTCCCCCTGCTAGTAGGAAAGACACTTAAAATAGCCTAGTCTTTTAGGGTGAATCTGAAATGGTACCCTATCCCCTATGTAGTGCACTACTTTAGAGCAGATCCCACTGGCCCAATCCAAAGTAGTGCACAATGTCAGCGATAGGGTTCCATTTCGCACCACTCACTGATCTTCAAGTTCAGGTCAGTTTGTCTGTCCCTTCATCTAACTCCACCTCCCATACGCACAAAACCATGCATATCTTTAAAAACATGACAGTGACATACATCCAACAGAAACGCACTTGAGGCATACAATTTGTACTTGGGCTTGCGCAAAACTCCTGCAATGGGTAAATTCAGTCCTAGTCTAAACAAGGAGTAGCGAAAACTGCACAAACGTTGGGTGAGTGTAAGTCATCCTATGACTGATACAAGCACACACACCAAATAAAGAAAGGTTTTTTAAAAACAACAGCTAGGGTATTGGGTGTGAGAGCTCAGTCAGTCTGCTACAGCAAGAGCTCCATCTAGTGACGGTGTGAGACTGCAGACTTTTTAACATGTCAAACAATAACAAGCATCTCAATAGTCTGAAGTGACTTAGATACTTCTGATTCTCCCATTTGGCTAGCATTAAAAAAAAAAACCAATGGGGGGGGTGGGGTTCGATTCTACCTCGACACGCCAACAAGACACGCACAGCTCAACAACTGACATGTCTGACACGCACGCTCTCGTCACAATCTCCAGAGTGGAGGCCACCTGGAGAAAGGTTTTGTAAACTGCCAAAAAAATATATATATAATCTTAAAAAAAAAACACCAAATGCCTTTACATACAGATTAAATTAAATAAACATTTACTTTAAAAAAAAAAAGAATATAGAACACATTATTGCACAAATGAGAAACCGTCCGTTGCTTGTGTGAACACTGAAAAAGGACGCAGTTTGGCTGCAGGGTTCAAGGACAAAGGTAGTTACCTTGACAACGCAACCCAGTCAACCAAATAAAATAAAAACTTTCCCATAAGACACCAGGCTTTCGCTAATCCCACCTGGCAAAGATGTCACTATCCTCAGTCTCACCAAACGTAAGTGAAAAATGGCAAAGCGCTAAAAAAATTATATTCAAAGTGAACAATAAGACATTAATGGAAAGATGGAACGCAAACGTGGATCCCAAACAGGAAGTGAAGGACTGGAGAGCTAGCGGAAAACTTCTGGGGTCAGAGTGCACGTTGGGCGGGGCTGCGTTTCGTTCGCTAGCCGCACTGCTCATTCCTGTATCGTTGGCTTGTTGCGCAGTGAAAAACATGCAGATGAAGAGCGATGGAGGGAGGGAGAAAAAGGGAGTTTTGCCCAGAGCTACACCTTTTTCCCCCCTGTCCGCAGCCCAAGTTCAGTATCCAAAAGTGTTGACTGAATCCCATTGCTGGTCTTGAGTCTCTACCTGCCTGTCCTTTAAGTTCAACAGTAGGGGGCATTGTCTCGTCAAGTTGTCCTCCCAATCAGTCAGAATGGAGGAGTTGTGAGATGTATGAAGAGGAGAGGAAGAGGATGTTTTGTCTTTTATCTGCTCAGGCTGACTGGTAGGCTGTCCCTCTTCCGACGCCGCCAGGTGTTGCGGTACTGCGTGTGTGAGTGTGTGTGGCCGTGTGTGAGAGGGTGTGTGTGTACACGGTTGGCCAGGGTGGGACTGTGGACCACGGCTGGATTGTGGAAGCCTTTCATCTGAAACTTGGGACCGTTCTGGAGAGAAAGAAAGGGATGAAGTGTCAGAATTCAAAGCATTTTGCGTGTTTGAAACCTGAGCGCTCTACAAAAGGAATGCTAGATTATGTTCAAAATGTAAGATATTACAATACAACAATGAAACAGTGAAGTCAAGAGGGACAGATTGAAAGAATGGGGAGGAGGTGAAGGAGAGAAACAAAGCAAGAGGAGTTGGAAAGCAGAAAGTGAGAGATGAGGAAAGTCTTCGAGAGGAAAGAAAGACAGCAGAGAAGTTCTCCATGTATAGTGTGTATGCCGTGATTGTGGCCGGCGCCTACCTGGTGTGTGTGGCTGGCAGGGTGGGGGCTGGACAGAGGCTGGGGGTTGGAGGGGGCATGGGGGTTATGGTGGGTAGGGGGGGGCATGTGGAAGAAGGGGGGGAGGTGGTGCCCGTCTATACCCACCTGTCTGCCAGGTAAAGAGTGCATCGTCAGGGCACCGGCCAAAGACACACACGCCTGGAGAGAGGGGCGAGAGGAGGGACATAGACATTCAGTTCACATCCAATCACAAACAGTAAGATCACCATTTCACAATCCCTGTTAGTGGGATGTAAGTACTAAAACAGAGGGCCCAGATAGACTATTTTATAGAAATTTTAATAAGATGGATTTTCAGGATTTCAACCAATTCAGGATTTTGTTAGATACAATTACAGGTAGACAGTCAACCTTTAAACTCTCCCATCTCTGAAAACACACAGGGTCAGTAGGTGTATGGTTCTGTACCTGTGAGCCAGGGGACATGATGAGGTGATGCTGGTTGATGCCAGGCTTGCCCAGTGCCAGACCCAGTGCCAGGCCCAAGGGTAGAGTCACACCCAAAGCCTGAAGGGGCGTTGAATCAGAGTCCTAGAACAAACAGCAAAAACATGGCCAGCTGTCAATCAATTAATACAATTGCATTTATAGAATGAATCCTAAAGACTGCAGTGTGCCCTGCCCTTACGTTGTCGGACCCGGACAGCGAGGAGACAGACGAGGCTGAGGAGTGTTGGTGAGGACTGGACAGGGACATGGGAGAGTCTGCACTTTGAGGGGAGACAGAGTCCCTCTGCTCCTCCACCCCTACACCCAACACACACCCTGCTGGGTCCTGATCCAGGCGGGAACCTACATAGAAAACACAAGTTATTATAGACAGAACACACACTTCCCAAACTGCCATAAAGACAAAGACTACCCTTCACACACAGAACCTGCATTACAAGACAGTCAAGGTTTTACCCCAGAGGTTACACACACACTGCTCTTACCCTGGCTCTCCATGCGGGCGAGGTGCCTGCCCCCCCACTTCGTCATGATCCACTCCCTGTAGTCAATCACTTCCTGTGTCACCTTGATTATCCTACCCAAAGTGCTGCAGGGATAGTGAGAAACATGAGGGGAAAACGTTGCACAGCAGTGGATCAGTTACACTTCAACACAACCCCCATATTAATTTGACTATCTTTACTTTGATAATTGTTGTGCCTATTCATGTCCAAATATTTATAGGCCGGATGAATACAGAAGACATTCTGAAAGAGGAAGGGGGAACCAACCTGTCGATGTCCTTGTTGGGGTAGGAGCGTGCTAGAGGTGACATGGCGTGACCGAGGACAATGTAAGCGTAGTCAAAAACCTGCTTGACTTCCATGGCTCCGTACGAACTCCTACCAACGTCGTTACCTGGAACACGCACGGTTAAAATACCTGAATCGGCCCATACAAACTACAGCCAACACCATTACGAATGGAAAATCACAGCCACTCAGTCCAGCGCGCACACACACACAGCCCCCACCTGGCATCAGTGGGTCCTCTATACAGAGCATGGATGGTCTGTAGCCGTTGGTCATAACGATCATCATGTCCTCCTTGGCCATGTAAGCCCCTCCGTTCTTGACACGGATGCCCGTCTTCAGGTAGTTAAAATGGCGTCCATAAAGCTCAAAGAACTCAATCAGCAGAATGCCAAGGTTGATGTTGGGGTTACTGGCGTCAATTCTTGGGTGGAGCTGGATGGAGAGAGACAGGGAGGGGGGAGCGAGAGAGAGGGAGAGAGAGAATAGGCATAGGTGTTAGGACAACACTAAGTGACGTAATTGTACACGAAAAGAGATTCATTTATCTTTTTAAATAATACAACTCCTACATTTGCTTTATGAGTAGTGAATGACCCTCGGGTGGCAACACACACATCCAAAGTGATTTCAAATGAGTCTTTCTCCATTCTGATTGTTTTACACCGTTCAATTCACTGCTACGTAGGGTTGCACGATACGGGCAAACAATCTAGGCCTTATTTGTAACCAAATATTGCAATTGCGATTTGACTTGCGATGTAGATCAAAACACTTGGGTGAACTGTTGGAATCATGGAAATAGAATGACTATTCTAATTCTATAGTTAGAATATAATAGTGGGCACTTTGAATACAGTGTTTGACATGACAACGAATTGTGACAGGGTAGGAACCAAAGTGTTGATAAGCGTTTCCTAGGGCACACTATAATCTTTAGCTACATTGAATGTTTCCTCTTAACTACTTCATGTAGCTAACATATCTCATGCTTTGCGTATTCCTGTTTGATTTAGAAGATACTGTTGCATAAACATGCTGATTTTGGTCTACACCATTACTGGTATTATCAGGCTGTATGGCTAATTATGTTCGCTCCGACTCAGTAAATTTATTAGCTAGCTAGAGATTAGCGGCTAACAGGATTTAGGCCCAACTTCCTACGAAAAGAGAAACTGTTTGGCGATGTTTGAAACAGACTAATAGTGTAACTTTTATTTAACGAGGCAAGTCAATTAAGAACAAATTCTTATTTACAATGACGGCCTACCTACAGGGTCAGCCATGGTAGTACGGCGCCCCTGGAGCAAATTATGTCTGCTCGGGTATCAGAAACAGCGACCTTTAGGTTACTGGCCCACCACTCTAACCGTTAGGACACCTGCCACCCAAATTATATTAAGAAGCAAAGTGGAAACAGCTTCGTTGTCGTCAACATTGTTGCATGTCCTGCATTGACCATGCAGACTGAACGCAAGTGTCTCGTGGTCGAGGAAAAACAAATGCGATCCTTGCGTGAAAGGGGGCGGGGCTAGGTCTGTGTGGAAAGCGGAATGAGCGAGAGAGCGGTGACTGAAGTAGTGAAGTATCACTTAAACCAAACATTCAAATACTGTTAGAAAAAGGTAGAGTAAATACCCAAACAAGTCCGTGCGTCAATACTGGTACATCTTAAAATACGGTATACCGCCCAGCCCAAATGTCATACGAGATGACGCAAAGCGTGCGTGTCCACTCGTGCGTGTGTACCTGGAGGAAGCTGATGACCATCAGGATGAGGCTGTAAGAGCTGATTCCTCCGGTGAACACCTCGTTGAGATCTCTCTGGAGCAGAAACTGCTTCAGCACAAAGATCAGGTAAGGCAGCACGGGATACCTCTGTAGAGGGAGAGGGAAGGAAAGGAGGTGGAAGATTAAAAGCAGTAAGGAGATATCAAATCCCTGCTTTAAATTTACAGTCATTGAGGAACAGAGCACAGATTAAAAACGGGGATTCTTTTCAATTAGACAAAAGTCTCTATTTAATGATTTAATATATAGATTTAGTAAGGGGATCACAACTTGAAATAAAATTAGTCTTCTCATTTTCACACGTTGTCATGTTAAATCATATGCCGATTTTGGAACTACAGTTGTATAAGGTCAGTGGGACATGTACGGCTAGGTCATTGAATTCAGGACATGTCAGAGAGACAATCCTTTACTCACTGTATATTATACGCCCATCACCAGATCTCCCCTTACCCCCTACTGCAGATCTAATAGGGTTGGCTAGACAAGTAAAAGCATGGTTTATTTGAGCAGGAATACCCTGGCCTGAAATAACACATCGCTCACGGAGCAGCGCTTGCGACCGCTCCACGTCCTTTCCAACCACTACGCTAAAATCCGCTCCTTGCTAACAGGAGGAAAAAAAAAAAAGTCAATTCAAATTCTAGCCATTCATTAAAATCACAATTTAACCAGCATCCATCTATTTTTGTGACTACCTGGACCAACCATTTAGTTTTAACCTATAGAAACCAAACCATATGATTTGAATGAAAAGTACTTTAATAAACATGAAAAGGTGACCAATAGAGTTGCACATTTCGGGGAACATTCAGAATATATGGGAATTAACGGAAATATGCAAATTAATAATAATACCATTTGAATGTAGATGTTTTTTGCATTGGATACATTTACCATATCATATGGAGACAGAAACATAAATATTTTACCTTGTCATAAGTAGACGTAATTGCAAATGATTAAATCCTTCCAATAAAAATACAACTATTTAGTTACAAATTGAACTTTAAATGAGTTGACTCTTCACATGGGATGATATCACTGAACAACAAAAGGGAATACTGAATGATCCATCGCATCTCCCAAAAACGTTTTCAACATACATCTGTAAAATTATAGTCTAGAAACTATCCACAAAGTCCCTTCCACCAGGTGGCTGTTGAGATATATTGGCACGACTGCCATATTGCATGTCTATCCCAAAGCCCTTGCTTGGAAGTGTACTTCGCCAGACTGCCTTCAGCTCATCTGCAATGTAGAGACCCTTGTGTCTGTGCTCTTGTAGAATACTGGTTGAGGGGTGGAGATGATGTAGTTAATTACTCTTTGCCCACGAACATTCGACCACCCAACAGAGATGATTGCAATGCAGTCTGCTTTCTCTATAATTTGCTTGACCTTCACTTGAACTCTGCATCCAGCAAATGAGTAGATAAAGCATGTCTGGTTGGAGGGGGTTATGCTGGGTGAAGAACATTCAGAAATCTCTTCCAATTCAAGGAGGTGAACCAGTTGCATACAAAGCTCGAGCAAGACATTCATCAGCATTTCTCTGACTACGTTCCTCCATTGAGTCAAAAACATTTCTGATTCTAAGAGGACTATGAGCTGTTTTTATCAATAAGGTGTCTGATTAATCATTTTCACCTCAAACAGAAGTAGAGGGACTTTTGACAGAGGTTGCTTGTTGTGAGCGCTGAGGGAGCTTTATGCACTTGGCCAGATGATTCTGCATCTATGATTTGACACAGTATTTGCAAATGTACACAGCTTTTCCTTCTACATTAGCTGCAGTGAAATGTCTCCACACATTAGATAGTGCCCATGGCATTTTCCTGTAAAGATGAGAAAAAACTCCTTGAGATAAATGTTTTAAAATGAAACGTATGGAAACAGGTGAATTAACACTCCTCAGTTAGCAGGCTCAAGCAAGCTAAAACCCACATGGTAGCAAAAACTAGCAGAAATTAACAAGTTAGAAATGATTTAAACACACTTTGCTGTAGGCTACTATTTACTAGTTAACTAAAAAAGAATGTATGTCATAAAATATATTCACCCCACCCAGTATTGTAATCAAAACGTACCAGAAAGCATGTAGTCCTTGGCTCAGACAGTGTAGTAATGTGGGCTCAATAGCATCTCATCAGCGTGCAAGATCTTGAGAATCAGCTGTACATGTGATGGAAGAATGCACGGTGCATGCGGAGGGTTGCAATTCCATTGAATTGGGGATAGTTTAAACAAAATGTGCCACAAGACCTAGAATTGCCTTATGTGTATCCCACAAAAAAGGTTCACTGTTATAAGCTAACTTCGATGAATTTAAGCATAATTCCAGGCCTTAACTTCCCATGGAACATTCCCAACCCTTTGCAACAGTAGAGACCAAGAAGCGCTCATTTAAAAAAAGGCTACATGTCGTATTAAACAGCATAAACATTAAATAGGTTAGGAGCCTAAGGAGGAATTAAAATTATAGCCTACAAATAAATCAATTGATCAATTGAAGCATTTGCAAATGAGACACTAGGCTGGCAGGGACATTAAGCGCCCAGCACTTAAACACTTCATTGTAGTCTATATAAATTGCGCATATAGGCTGTGACTTAATTTCTAGAAACATCAGTTTGGCCAGTGTGGCTTCAGGCTCATGCGATGGTGCCTGGAGAGCAGGCCAGCAGCGATGCATACCCTCTCCGTTCTTGCAGAGCCACTGGGGATGCTTAACACCCTTTCGGCCACTCTTGCCAGGCTGGGCAGTTATTTTCTGAAAGTAGGCCTAAACCTCACCAAGACGGCGCTGCTCTTCCTCCAGGGGAAGGCCTGCCCGCTCAAAGACCTCACCATCACGGTTGACAACTGCAGTGTCGCCCTCCCAGAGTGCAAAGAACCTTGGCGTGACCCTGAACAACACCCCATCCTTCTCTGCAAAAATCTAAGCAGTGACTCGCTTCTGCTTGTTCAAGCTCTACAACATCTGTAGAGTACAACCCTACATCACACAAGAAGCGGTGCAGGTCCTAATCCAGGTACTTGCCCTCTCCTGTCTGGACTATTGCAACTCACTGTTGGCTGGGCTCCCCGCTTGTGCCATCAAACCCCTGCAACTTATACAGAACGTTGCAGCCTGCCAGGTTTTCAACCTTCCCAAGTTCTCTCATGTCACCCTGCTCCTCCGCACACTCCACTGGCTTCCAGCCGAAGCTCGCATCCACTACAAGACCATGGTGCTTCCCTACGGAACAGCAGGAAGAACTGCCCCTCCCTACCTTCAGGATATGCTCAAACCCTACATCCCAACCTGAGCATTCAGTTCTGCCACCTCCGGTCTATTGCAGAAAAATGTACTTTCTATGACTGAGGTATGTGGTTCCCCACCTAGCTACAGTATCCTAAGGTTAATGCTCTAACTACAGTTGGAGTCGGAAGTTTACATACACTTAGGTTAAAGTCTTTAAAACTGATGTTTCAACCACTCCACAGATTTCATGTTAACTATAGTTTTGGCAAGTCGGTTAGGACATCTACTTTGTGCATGACACAAGTAATTATTCCAACAATTGTTTACAGGCAGATTATTTCACTATATCACAATTCCAGTGGGTCAGAAGATTACATACACTAAATTGACTGTGCCTTTAAACAGCTTGGAACATTTTATAAAATGATGTCATGGCTTTAGAAGCTTCTGATAGGCTAATTGACATATGAGTAAATTGGAAGTGTACCTGTGGATGTATTTCAAGAACTACCTTCAAACTCAGTGCCTCTTTGCTCAACATCATGTGAAAATGAAAAGAAATGAGCCAAGACCTCAGAAAAAAAAGAATTGTAGACCTCCACAAGACTGGTTCATCCTTGGGAGCAATTTCCAAGCGCCTGAAGGTGCCACGTTCATCTGTAAATAGTGTGCAAGTATAAACACCATGGGACCACGCAGCTGTCATACCGCTCATGAAGGAGACACGTTCTGTCTCCTAGAGATGAACGCACTTTGGTGCGAAAAGTGCAAATCAATCCCAGAACAACAGCAAAGGATCCTGTGAAGATGCTGGAGTAAACAGGTACAAAAGTATCCACAGTAAAAATAAGTCCTATATCGACATAACCTGAAAGGCCACTCAGCAAGGAAGAAGCCACTGTTCCAAAACCGCCATAAAAAAAGGCAGACTACGGTTTGCAACTGCACATGTTGACAAAGATGGCACTTTTTGGAGAAATGTTCTCTGGTCTGATGAAACAAAAATAAAACTGTTTGGCCACTGTTATGTTAAGAGGAAAAAGGAGGAGGTTCGCAAGCCAAATTACACCATCCCAACAGTGAAGCACGGGGTGGCAGCATCATGTTGTGGGGGTGCTTTGCTGCAGGAGGGACTGGTGCACTTCAAAATAAATGGCATCATGAGAAGGTTATGTGGATATATTGAAGCAACATCTCAAGACATCAGTCAGGAAGTTAAAGCTTAGTGGCAAATGGGTCTGCCAAATGGACAATGACCCCAAGCATACTTCCAAAGTTGTGGCAAAATGGCTTAAGGACAACAAAGTCAAGGTATTGGAGTGGCCATCACAAAGCCCTGACCTCAATCCTATAGAAAATGTGTGGGCAGAACTGAAAAAGTGTGTGCGAGCAAGGAGGCCTACAAACCTGACTCAGTTACACCAGTTCTGTCAGGAGGAATGGGCCAAAATGCACCCAACTTATTGTGGGAAGCTTGTGGAAGGCTACCCGAAACGTTTGACCCAAGTTAAACAATTTAAAAGGCAATGCTACCAAATACTAATTGAGTATGTAAACTTCTGACCAACTGGGAATGTGATGAAATAAATACAATCTGAAATAAATAACTACTATTATTCTGACTTTCTACATTCTTAAAATAAAGTGGTGATCCTAACTGACCTAAGACAGGGAATTTTTACTAGGATTAAATGTCATTAATTGTGAAAAACTGAGTTTAAATGTTTTTGGCTAAGGTGTATGTAAACTTCCGACTTCAACTGTAAGTCACTCTGGAGAAGAACGTCAGCTATATGACTAAAATGTTAAATGTTTTTAGGCAAAATAACCCTATAAAACAGAAAGCTCCTTGAAAGAGGTAATATGCCAGGCCTATTGGCCCAAAATCAATGATGGCCTATTGTATAGATAGAACAAACTTTAAAGAGATCAGATTTTGTTTATAAATTCTTTGCTGCAATGATACACCTCGTTCCTTTCTGTTAACATGTGCACATAGTAAGTACACTACCATGCTTTTCAGATTCCACAATGACTCTTTAGTTGTGGATACTACATCAGGCCCTCTTGCTCCTCTTTGCGAGTCATCTTGATTTTGCACGTGAGTTTTATTAGTTTATTTATGAAAATATGTAGTGAACGCCATGACAGTAGCTAAAACAAAGGGGCTATAGCAGCACACAAGTAGACTACAAATGTATGCTGGGCCAGGCATGCCCTGAGCTCGTGAAGTGAGCACTACTGGAGTGAAATTGGAGCGGGCGAGAAGGCTGAAGCTCCAGCCTTTGGGGAAACTCGCTCCGTGCTCCAGCCAAATTGAGCATGCTCTGCTCCTCTCTCACATACTTTTATCGGTTATTAAACTAGTAATTGACCGACGTCGGTTCAATTACTTGGATTTCATTTAGTTTGGTTTTTTTGGTGAGCCCAACGCACCGTTTCTCTGGAGAGAAATGTAATCATTGACGAGAGTAGTTTTCATTAAGCAAATATTCAGCGCAGAAATGTGATAATTAACTACAACAACCATATCTTCAGGTCTCCCATAGAAATAAATGTATTTTGACCTCAATTGGACAACCTGGAAAAACAAATAAAAAATGACAAACGCTAGTGTTCTCACCCTAGTGTAGTCCTTGATAAAGAAAGCAGCTTTGACACCAGTCTCCATGTTGAAGCTGATGTCCACTTTGACATCGGTCTCCTGGTCAGTCAGCTTGATGATTGGCACCTGGGAGAGAGAATAGAGAAATTGTGACTTAACATTATATTTCTGAAATTAACTCCACGTCCATCTCTTTCATTCCCTCTCAATTGTAAAGTGGTCACTAATTAGGTCCAATCATCAGTTAGTGCACACTTGTCCTACATTATTAAAGCAAATCATCTACTTGTTTATCAGTTCGGACAACATTGGAGTTATTCCGACAGATGGTATGTAAGCATTTATTTTTTATTTTTAAAAGAGCACCAACTCACCGTAGCTTTGTCCAGCACTTTGATGGAGAAAGGTTCCGCCACGTAGAGTTTCCGGAGGGCCTGTTCCAACTGCTGCAACGGGGGGTGTTCCCACTCCCCAAACACCACCAGGTCTATGTCACTATCGCAACAGAGAAAGATGGTATTAAGTCAACTGGTAGCCAAGCACTTGCGGCAAATTCTGAGAACGACTGAGGCAAAAAAAAAAAAACATGAAGGCTGCCCTCTTACCTTGTAGGTAGGTAGAGTCCAGTGCTGAAGCTGCCAAATATCTGCACCTGGAGAGAGCGGGGAATGAAAGAGTTAAAAGAAAACCTATACTGTACAAATCTTTTTAGACAAATGCCTAAAATATCTGATGTGCTGGTTCAACGCTCAGCTCTGGTGTGTGCTTACGTCGGCAGTAGGCCACAGCTCCTTGATGACTGTCTCGATTCTGTCGACCACCTCCTTCCTCATAGCAGCCTCCTCCGGTCGGGGAGACATGAAGTTGTAGAAGTCCACCACCTCTTCATGGAGACTGGGGGGGGGTTAACACATGGAGTTGCTCACCCAAAACTAAACCAGTCAAATAATTGGTCTATTTACATTTCTTGTTTCAGAATTTAAATATCATCAGTTCATCAAGGTATTTTCAAAGAAAGCAAGACCATCATGGAAGCAGAGATGTTTGAATGCCTGTATCAACGCACACACACACACACACACACACGCGTTCAAGTAAACTCAGCATCCGTCATTCAATAAAATCATGGCATGGTCCTGTAAAAGCATGGGATTAACAACAGGTTGTGGTTTCAATTACAGATCTATACAAAAATGGTATGCACTGATGTTAACTTTTTTTTTTTAACGTTAGTCTAATCAACAATATTAGGGAATGTAATAAGATGTCCAGTGTAGCTCAGATTGTAGAGCATGGGTTCGATTCCCACGGGGGACCAGTATGAACATGTATGCACTAACTGTAAGTCACTCTGGATAAGAGTGTCTGCTAAATTACTTAAATGTAATGTAAATGATTGGAAGTTAATAAACTATAGCTCAATAACTGAAGAATGAGTCACACGTTAATAATCCCCTGAGTGGCTGTGTAAAGACAAATAGTTAACCATGACCCCTTCCACTATATTGCGTTACATGCCGCATTCACGTCATGTCAGAAACTCGGGACCTCAGAGTTCAAATGGACGTACATTATTTGCGTAAAGCTTCCTATTGCTTGATTCTGATACTTTCCAAGTAGTGACTCGGGTAAATGACCGAGTTTCAGACATGACATGAATGCGGCATTAAGCCTACATTCCAGAAGTTACCCAACCCTTCAGATCTGTCAAATTGGTTCCTAGCTGTTAGCTAACAAACAGTTAGCAAGATAACCCTACGAAAGCGTTGTCTACACATCTACCTTTAGCTGCTTAACAAGTCAAATCCGATAGTCGGTGCAGAGCGAAGTCAAACGAGAGCTCTGGTTAGCTATTTAAGCTAACATTCGCATTACTAATCGCCCGCGTAGCAAATCCATTTGATAAAGATAAACGTCAACATGCAAAACACCAAAACGACACAACTGATTGGCTTTAGGCGTGACAATTTCTGTTTACAATAACTAAGTGTCTAGTTAGTAGGGAAGGGAACCATGATAGGTATCAACGTTAGCATTAGCACGCTAACGACGTTAGCGTCAAACAATTCCAGTGTGGGGGCAATGGCCCTACCAACAAATAATCTCACCCATCAACACCGGGGCTGTATTTCCTCGTCTTCCAAGGAGTCCCAGTCCCCGAACTAACGCAGTTGCCGTAGTTAGAAAGCAGGTAATTCATCCCATAGGTGCTCGCCTTGTTGTCACTTTTCCTTCGGCCTGGATAGTGAGTGTGGTTATTTAGGGGTGCAGGCGGGTGAGTCGGGTGACGCTTCACACAATTCTGTTGTAAATTGTACTGAGGCTGATCCTGATGGTGCCTCTGATGGTGCTGGTATTGGTTGACATTATTATGCATGCTTTCACTGAAGTTAAATAACAGATTGACACCTCCGGCGTTTTTATTCATATTTCCCGTTACTTTGCCACCACTGACCCTTCCCAAAGAGCCGTGTGAAGGTGTACTGTCCGTTATAGATTCCACTGAAGACAAGGACGAGATAGATCCCGTCTTTTGGGGCATTTTACGGTCTTCCAAATCTGTCGTTAACCCGTTAGCGTTGGACGGGGTCAGGGAGTTCTGTACGCTGCCGTTCGGTAACGTTAAGCCGAAGGAGGAGAATGCAGTGCCGTTTGATACACCGTGATGGCTGCTGCTGCTGCTCAGACCAGCGGCGGTGTTGCTGCACATGCTATTGCCCTTTGCCGCAACATGTTTATAAACGTCCAACGCTGGAGAATTCACATGCAGGTTGTGGTTCTGATTATTATGAAGATGCTGGCCGGAGTTTGCTCGTACCTGAGAAGTCTCCCAGACTTGCATCCAAAATGCGTTCGCAGGTCCTTTCTGCTCGGGCTGATTCCAAGCCACCCTCGGATCCATTCAACTTATTTTTTTTTCCGAACCCCACTTCAAGCAAGTCAAATGTGCCCGTTAAAATTGCACGACAGCCCGGACAAAAGAAATGAGCTATTAAACCGGGTTATAAAGACAAGAGAGAAGTGCTAACGCCAAACCGAATGAGGACCATTGACAAGAGTAGTCCAGGTCCTTTTCAAACCGCTAGCTGAAAACGGCTAGCAGGAGCCTACGGTGATTCAATATGGTGTATTCTCTTCAAACCAAAGCGCCGTGCGCATTTCTGTAGGATTTTAAACCATCGACTTGAACACACCCCCATTCCGCCCCACACCTCGCTCTCAGCTGCCACAATATTTAACTAATTACAAACCAACCAATGCTGTTCAAAGTAAATATTTGAATAAGATTTGATCATGTTTATACAGCAAAATATGTATTATGAATGAAACAACAACATACATTATCATAACAGGGGACGTAAGTTAAAGTTAGTTGAAGAAAATAATCAGAAATAGTCATTTTCATTTTAAATATTTGAGTAGCCCTGGCAATTGAAAAAAAGAAAGACATAGTGATTATAATAAGAAACAAGTCTCATTTGGAACGTCCCTTTCAACATCAGACTATATTATTTATGTCGAAATGACTTCCTTAAATCAAATCACATTTGATTTGTCAAATGCTTCGTAAACAACAGATTTAGACTAACAGTGAGAAATAATAGAAAAGTAATACCACATCATAATATAAGTAATAATAAATACACAACCAGTGCCGACAGTGTGTACTGGTCCCGTGTTGGTCAGTTGATAGAGTACGGCGCTTGCAACGCCTGCGTGGTGGGTTCGATTGCCGCGGGAGACCAGTATGAAGATGTATGCACTGTTAAGTCGCTCTGGATAAGAGTGTGTCTGTTTAATGTAATCAAGGTAGATATGTACAGTGCCTTAAAAAAGTAAACACACACACACTCCTTACATTTTGTTGTGTTACAGCCTGAATTTAAAATTGATTAAATTGAGATTTTGTGTTACTGTCCTACACAATACTCCATCATGCCAAATTGGAATTCAGTTTATAGAATTGTTTCCAAATTAATAAAAAATGAAAAGATAAAATGTATTGAGTCAATAATTATTCAACCCCTTTGTTAAGGCAAGACTAAATAAGTACAGGAGTAAAAATGTGCTTAACAAGTCACAAAATAAGTTGCATGGACTCACTCCGTGTGCAATAATAGTGTTTAACATGATTTTTTCAATGACTTTTTTTTTGTTTTTTTGTTTTTATTTCACCTTTATTTAACCAGGTAGGTCAGTTGAGAACAAGTTCTCATTTGCAACTGCGACCTGGCCAAGACAAAGCAAAGCAGTGCGACAAAAAACAACACAGAGTTACACAGTAAACAAACATGGTAAAAACACAATAGAAAATCTAAATACAGAGTGCAAAATGTAGTGCAAAATGCAGTAAGGTTAGGAGGTAGGTAGACTACCTTACCTCTGTACCCCACACATACAGACAATTCTAAGGTCCCTCAGTCGAGCAGTGAATTTCAAACACAGATTCAACCACAAAGACCAGGGAGGTTTTCCAATGCCTCACACCTATTGGTAGAGGGGTAAAAATAAAAACAGCAGACATTGAATCTGTGTTTAAAGCAGACATTTGAGCATGGTGAAGTTACTAAATTACACTTTGGATTGTGTATCAATACACTCAGTCACTACAAAGAGACAGGCATCCTTCCTAACTCAGTTGCCAGAGAGGAAGGAAACCGCTAATGGATTTCACCATGAGGCCAATGGTGACTTTAAAACATTTACAGAGTTTAATGGTTGTTATAGAAAACTGAAGTTAATCCACAATACTAATGTAATATTCCAATAAGGTCCTAAAGTAAAACTGCCCCCAAAAAATGCAAAGAAATTAAGTTTATGTCCTGAATACAAAGCGTTGTTTGGGGCAAATCCAACACATAAAGGAGTTCCACTCTTCATATTTTCAAGCATGCTGGTGGCTGCATCATGTTATGGGCATGCTTGTCATCGGCAATAGAGCTAAGCACAGGCAAAATCCTGGAGGAAAACCTGGTTCAGTCTGCTTTCCAACAGACACTGGGAGACAAATTCACCTTGTTGATGTGTGGGCCATGATAAATCCTTAGTGATGTGGACACTAAGGAACTTGAAGCTCTCGACCCTCACTACTACAGCCCTGTTGATGTGAATGGTGGCGTGCTCGGCCCTCCGTTTCCTGTAGTCCACGATCAGCCCCTTTGTCTTGGTTTTGGAGTCGTGCGCAGCCATGCAATCGTGGATGAACAGGAAGAACAAGGAGAGTACTAAGCATGCACCCCTGAGGGGCTCCCGTGTTGAGAGTCAGAGTGGTGGATGTGTTGTTGCCTACCCTCATCACCTGGGGACGGCCCGTCAGGAAGTCGAGGATCCAGTTGCAGAGGGAGGTGTTCAGTCCTAGGTCCTTAGTTTAGTGATGAGCTTGGAGGGCACTATGGTGTTGAACACTGAGCTGTAGTCAATGAACAGCGTTCTCACATATACTACATGACAAACGTATGTGGACACTCCTTAAAATTTGTGGATTTGGCTATTTCAGCCACACCCATTGCTGACAGGTGTATAAGATCAACAACACAGCCATGCAATCTCCATAGACAAACATTGTCAGTAGAATGGCCTTACTGAAGAGCTCAGTAACTTTCAACGTGGCAACGTCATAGCATGCCACCTTTCCAACAAGCCAGTTCATCAAATGTCTGCCCTGCTAGAGCTGCCCCACAAGCTCACAGAAAGGGACCCCTTTCTCGGCCATGGGTTTCCATGGCCGAGCAGCCGCACACAGGCCTAAAATCACCAATGCCAAGCGTCGGCTGAAGTTGTGTAAAGCCAGCCGCCATTGGACTCTGGAGCAGTGGAAACGCGTTCTCTGGAGTGATGAATCACGCTTCACCATCTGGCAGTAAGACAGACGAATTTGGGTTTGGCGGATGCCAGGAGAACACTACCTGCCCCAATGCATAGTGCCAACTGTAAAGTTGGGTGGAGAGAGAATAATGGTCTGAGGCTGTTTTTCATGGTTTGGGCTAGGCCCTTTAGTTACAGTGAAGGGAAATCTTAACGCTACTGCAAACAATGACATTCTAGACCATTCTGTGCTTCCAACTTTAGTGCAACAGTTTGGGGATGGCCCTTTCCTGTTTCAGCATGACAATGTCCCTGTCCACAAAGCGAGGTCCGTACAGAAATGGTTTGTTGAGATCGGTGTGGAAGATCGGTGTGGAAGACTGGCCTGCACAGAGCCCTGACCTCAAACCCATCGAACACCTTTGAGATGAATTGGAACACCGACTGCGAGCCAGGCCTAATTGCCCAACATCAGTGCCGACCTCACTAATGCAATTATGGCTGAATGGAAGTCCTTGCAGCACTACTGGAAGTGGATTATAGCAGCATTCGGGGGATCAACTCCATGTTAATGGCCATGATTTTGGAATGAGATGCTCGACGAGCAGGTGTCCATATACTTTTGGTCATGTAGTGTATGTGTTCTTCTTGTCCAGGTGGGAGAGAGTAGTGTGGAGTGCAATAGAGATTGCGTCATCTGTTGATCTGTTAGGGGGGTTTGCGAATTGGAGTGGGTTCAGGATGTCTTGGATGAAGGCGTGATGTGAGCCATGACCAGCCTTTCAAAGCATTTAATGGCTACAGATGTGAGTGCTACGGGGCGATAGTCATTTAGACAGGTAGGTAGGTAGGTAGGTAGGTAGGTAGGTAGGTAGGTAGGTAGGTAGGTAGGTAGGTAGGTAGGTAGGTACGGTAGGTAGGTAGGTAGGTAGGTAGGTAGGTAGGTAGGTAGGTAGGTAGGTAGGTAGGTAGGTAGGTAGGT
Organism: Thymallus thymallus; assembly: GCA_023634145.1. Lineage (NCBI taxonomy): Eukaryota > Metazoa > Chordata > Actinopteri > Salmoniformes > Salmonidae > Thymallus > Thymallus thymallus. The sequence goes on from CM042396.1 coordinate 29,475,339, forward strand.
AGGTAGGTAGGTAGGTAGGTAGGTAGGTAGGTAGGTAGGTAGGTAGGTAGGTAGGTAGGTAGGTAGGTAGGTAGGTAGGTAGGTAGGTAGGTAGGTAGGCATTATAAAGTCTAATAAATAGCTAAATGTGCGTATGATATCATTTAGGGTAATAACGATAATTCCCTTAAAATACAGTCCTTACTGCAGGGTTTAATTACAGATAAATGCACATATTGCACATTCGATATACTAAAAGCAATGAAAAAAGATACAACTGACAGGATACTAATATGCATTCCTGAGTGAATGACTATGTAAGTTCAGTCCAAATATTACTTACAATATTGTACGTGATATGATATAACAACTGTACATTAATATGTATATACAGTCCTGAGTGAATGATTGATTACAGACCAAAGTTACTCACGGATGGATGCCTAATTGTTAAACTAGGTCCTTACACCCCAACAGTTCCAGGTCTATGTTGCTGATGGCACGGCACCCTGGTGAGGCATTAAATAGTCTAATAGCCGCCGGCAGGAAAGACCTCCTGTAGCGCTCTCTGGCACACCGTGGTGGGATCAGTCTGTGACTGAAAGTGCTCCTTTGCATCATAACCATGGCATGCAGAGGGTGGGTGATTTTGTCCATGATGGCCAGCAGTTTGGCCAGGATCCGTCTTTCCGCCACCTCCTCTAGAGTGTCAAGGCTAAAACAGAGCTAGCCTTCCTGGTCAGCTTATTTACCCGAGAAGCATCACCGGCCTTTATGTTGGCGCCCCAGCAAACCACTGCCAAAAAGAAAGTTGAGTCGGCTCTGACCCTTTTTGTACAGGGCCCGGTGTTACCAGCCCATTCCAGCCTGTTGTCCATGTGGACTCCCAGGAACTTGTATGACCCAACCATTTCCACATCCATCCCCTGTATAGGGACTGCAGTCGGCTGGGCCTTGGTTCTCCTGAAGTCCACCACCATCTTCTTTGTTTTGCTGATGTTGAGCTGAAGGTGGTTCTGCTCACACCACACCACAAAGTCATTGATTGTGCTCCTGTACTCCTCCTCCTGCCCCCCATTATTGTGGATAGTCAGATTCATATAATAGTTTGATTAAAATGTTGAAATGCTTTGCAAGAACGATTTCCTTTTGAATCCTGTTTACATGGACACATCTGAAATCGTGCTACCTCATGGCACTCTGATAAATGTAGAACATCGCCAATCAAAAAAAAAGTTCTACAACACAACAATGTTATTTTTGGGGAGCATATCTGAGTTCAGACATATATAGTTTGTACGTGAAAACTACTTCTAAGACGCATACATTCAGTTGTTCCCAATACACTTCACTCACGCTGAAAAGGCCAGGGTGAACAATGCAAACAGTGTAGATTTCCCTCCATTAATAAAAAATGGATCGATGAGAGATCTAGAAGTAAAAATATAACTGATTAAAGAAAAAATATAACTTATTAATAATAATTTCAACACCAGTTGTCTAAGGTTTCTCGGGGCTGAGAATGCACTGCATTTCAGTTACAATGTTGGCACATCATTTAGGCAATGACATGCGTTGTTATTACCGATTTGATTTGAATTTACAATTGAGAATTCAGCCATCAAATTACCTACTGAACTGAACACTGTCACCTAGAACACTGGTTCTCAACAGGGTACAAGTACCCCTAGGGGTTTGACAGGGAATCGATATCTGCTTGTTGCGTAGGGGATATTCTCAACAAGTTAAGTTATGAATCTACAAGAAATCATGAATTATGTCATGCAATCCAAAACAAAACTCTGCTTCAGAGGCTAAAAGCTTTGAAAGAATAACATCCATCTTTACTAGATAAAATGCAAATAGAGACGGAACTGTAATAAATTATTTTTTCATTCAAACCAGGCAAAACAATGTAATAAAAAACTGGAATGTATCCAAGGCAACATGCGTACATGCGATAAAATCATTTTTATTTGTATTTATTTCATTTAACCTTTATTTAACTAGGAAAGTCAGTTAAGAACTAATTATTATTTACAATGACGGCTTACCAAAAGGCAAAAGGCCTCCTGCGGTGAAAAATATAGGACAAAACACACATCACAACAAGAGAGACACCACAACACTACATAAAAAGAGACCTAAGACAACAACATAGCATGGTAGCAACACATGACAACAAAACATGGCAGCAACACAACATGACAACAACATGGTAGTAACACAACATGGCAACAACATGGTAGCAACACAACATGGTAACAGGACAAAACATGGAACAAACATTATTGTGCACAGACAACGGCACAAAGGGCAAGAAGGTAGAGACAACAGTACATCATTGGTCTGCCCAGCTCCATCGTCCAATCTTAAAGACGGATTAAGAATGGTTCTACCAAACCAGAACTTGTAGAAGAAACACAGAGGAACCAGGAAATACCATCCAACACTAAACTTAGGGAGTAATGTTCAGTCTGAACCTACTTCTGAAGCCAAAAATCTCTAGGTAATTTTGTTATATAAAGCTTAGTAAATAAGGCTACTAAGCTACCAAGCTACAAAGACACAATTAGCACTGAAGTGTGAAGTGAGATGTGGGAAAACCCTTGAGCCTAACAATGGCAGGAGAGTTTCACAGCCTCCCCCACCCAAATACAGAGGCATTTGAAGCCCCCTGCGCTATGGCTTATCCCTGTGCAGATGTCATCACAGTACAGTACCCTTTGGATATTAAAAATAACACTACATGGAATAAGTACAAAAAGAAGCTCCCCAAGGACAGTCCAGAGACATTATTTGCTGACTGCTACAAAGAGGGGAACATAAGCAACTTAATTGTCCATCCAGACCATCCCCTGGCCTGGTACAGTACTATAACACTACCTCTATAGACCATCCCCTGGCCTGGTACAGTACTATAACACTACCTCTATAGACCATCCCCTGGCCTGGTACAGTACTATAAGATAACACTACCTCTATAGACCATCCCCTGGCCTGGTACAGTACTATAACACTACCTCTATAGACCATCCCCTGGCCTGGTACAGTACTATAACACTACCTCTATAGACCATCCCCTGGCCTGGTACAGTACTATAACACTACCTCTATAGACCATCCCCTGGCCTGGTACAGTACTATAACACTACCTCTATAGACCATCCCCTGGCCTGGTACAGTACTATAAGATAACACTACCTCTATAGACCATCCCCTGGCCTGGTACAGTACTATAACACTACCTCTATAGACCATCCCCTGGCCTGGTACAGTACTATAACACTACCTCTATAGACCATCCCCTGGCCTGGTACAGTACTATAACACTACCTCTATAGACCATCCCCTGGCCTGGTACAGTACTATAAGACCACACTACCTCTATAGACCATCCCCTGGCCTGGTACAGTACTAGTAGCACTCTGCTACCACAAAAATACATTCACGTTGCCATCATACAGCAGGTGAATGCAAGCATTTCCCATGACTGTGCCTCAAAACTTCATGTCTACCTGGCCCACCATTCCACCCTGGACTTGAACAGCCTTTACGACCAGGTCCACCTCTACAAGGCAGCAATCCTAACTTTTGCCAGGACACTGAAAGACGTCACCCTGAACCGTAGGTCCAGCACCTCACATGAGAGCGACAGAGCAACGGACACCCCGTCTAGACCAGCGAGACACACTCCCAGACCTGCAGGACCCCATCCTGAAGGACCTGCACCGAGAGAACCCACGCCAAGAGGACCTTCACGCAGACCACAGCTTCACCAGCCACACCACAACCAGCTGAGACCACCCCAAACAAACCCTGGCCACATCCTATATATAACCCCCAGATCACTAGGACCCTTCTTCCCACCCCATGCCCCCTCCCCTGCAGCAAGGACCTCTACATAACAGCCGCACATATGCCCAGGCCATGAGCAGAGCAACAGGCCCAACCCCCAGTATTACACCCACCCAAGCACCATCCTGCGACCTAAGAGGTATGTATCAGATTCTCAACATGCTCTGCTCACACCTACTGTGATGGTCCGGGCCTAAACCCCACAAAAACAACACTAGACACTATGGAACACAAAGCTTTTACTATCTCATCCTGGAATATACAAGGTGTGAGGTCATCTGTCTTTGGCCTAAAGAGCAGGAACCCAGACTTCATCAAAGAAATGTATGGCCTGTTCAATGGAAGGTACTCCCTGATGAAGGCCATGCAGCCGAAACTTTGTTGCCATTGAACATGCCATACAAATAAAGGCTTTGGTCTTCCTTTCTTTTTGTTAACAAATTCAATCCCTTTTAGACAACTTCCTGGACAAAAATGTCACTGTAATAGTGAAGGTATAAACTTGGCAGTAGAAAACCTAAACAGTATATTTGACCTCCCCCATCAAATCAAGCAGACAACCCACGAAAATTAACAGCAATGACAAATGGTTTGATGAAGAATGCAAAAACCTAAGAAAGAAATTGAGAAACTTATCCAACCAAAAACACAGAGACCCAGAAAACCTGAGTCTACAGAAATAGACTACGGAAAAAGAAGGAACAGCTGGTCAGAAATCAGCTCAATGTAATTGAAGAATCCATAGACTCTAACCACTTCTGGGAAAATTGGAAAACACTAAATAAACAACAACACGAAGAGTTATCTATCCAAAACTGAGATTTATGGGTAAACCACTTCTCCAATCTTTTTGTCCCGATAACAAAGATCAAATAGCAAAAACATATGCAAATCTTAGAATCAGCTGTTAAAGACGACCAGAACCCGCTGGATTCTCCAATTACATTGAATGAACTACAGGACAAAATACAAACCCTCCAACCCGAAAAGGCCTGTGGTGTTGATGGTATCCTATATTAAATTATAAAATATACAGACCAGACATTCCAATTGGCTACCTACACTTGAACATCATCCTCAGCTCTGGCATCTTCCCCAATATTTGGAACTAAGGACTGATAACCCCGATCCACAAAAGTGGAGGCAAATTTGACCCCAATAACTACCCTGGGATATGCGTCAACAGCAACCTTGGGAAAATCCTCTACATTAACATATATATCAACAAATTGGCAAGGGCACTAGAACAGTCTGCAGCACCCGGCCTCACCCTACTAGAATCTGTCAAATGTCTACTGTTTGCTGATGATCTGGTGCTTCTGTCACCAATCAAGGAGGACCTTCAGCAGCACCTAGATCTTCTGCACAGATTCTGTCAGACCTGGGCCCTGACAGTAAATCTCAGTAAGACAAAAATAATTATGTTCCAAAAAAGACACCGTTGCTCCAGAGAACACAAAAAAACGATCCATACCTCGCCTAAACATCAGCGCCACAGGTAACTTCCACAAAGCTGTGAATCATCTGAGAGAGAAGGCAAGAAGGGCCTTCTATCCCATTGCCCTTTATTGTTTTGAGTTCTGGGGTCCACTCACCAACCAAGAATTCACAAAATGGGACAATCACCAAATTGAGACTCTGCATGCAGAATTCTTCAAAAAATGTCCTCTGTGTACAATGTAAAACACCTAAAAGGAAGCAATTCCAAAACCTTCCAAAGCTATCACCTACAGAGAAGGGGGGGGGGCGGAGCAGATATATGGAGCTATATAAACCTTATGGTTCTACCCTGTCTGACTGGGTCCACACTGCCAAGGCCTGGACCCCATCACTCACACACACAGACAGAGATTTACGGTTAATTTCTAATAGTTTTTTGTTTTTTTCAAACTTTGTTTGTCTATTTCACTTGCTTTGGCAAAGTAAACCTATGTTTAATAAAAACCCTTTGAATTGAATAGAGACTGAGGGATGAGTAGAGAGATAAAAGGTAGGCGGCTGAGCAGTTTGAAACCACACTGTTGGATTGCCTGTGTGGGAAGGCTGATGTGTAACTGGGGGTTTGTCAGCTTCCCTGTATCGTGCATCTCTGCTGGGTTTGTCTCTCTGCCCAAACATAATTTTTAAGTGTGTTCCTATTTTCTTCATTCCCTAAAGTCAAGTATTATATATGTATCTCCAGTGGAAATGGCATCATGAGGAAGTCCCTAAAGTCAAGTATTATGTGTGTATCTCCAGTGGAGATGGCATCATGAGGAATAACATTGATGTGTGGAAGAAATGGACCGCCAGCAACAGCCTGCATCTCCCTGGGTGAGGAGAGAGATAGTGTTTGTGTGTAACGTGTGTGTGTGTGTGTTATCATGTGTGTGTGTTAACCTATGTCACAGAGAAACTGGCCAATATGAAGTTGGAGAGATGGTACATAAACCTGCCCCGCTTTATTTGGTTAGAATATGCCTAAGATGTCAACTTTCATGATAATCGTGTACATTTATTTGCTACACCTGTGCACATTCACCTTTCCACACAACTGCATATCTGATCCTGAGATTAATAATAAAACTAGACAGACTATCACATCCATGTGAAGGGTTAATGCTTTATGTTTGATTTCTACCAGCAGAGGACGCTCTTGGCTCATATTTCTTTCTGTATATAACATATATACAGCATCTGTGTGTATTCAGTGTAAGGATCCTGCCCCATCACCAGAACACTGGAGGCTTCTTTGTAGCTGTCCTGGTCAAGAAAGCCCCCATGCCCTGGAACAGAAGATTCCACAAGGTACACACACACACACACACACACACACACACACACACACACACACACACACACACACACACACACACACACACACACACAAATAGACAGAAATGCACACTTCACACACATGGACACACTCCACACACCATTGTTTTCTTGTTAACACAAGCACATCTCATATGGAACGCAACACCGTCCGGTTCCTCATAAACCAGAGAGAAGTTCCCGTTAAAGAGAACTATGGTCCGTCTTTCTCCATCTCCAGTTGAGGAAGGATCAGACATCCAGCTTAGTGACCCAGCCAGAGGACTCTCCAGTGGGCACCCCCCTCCTTGAGAGACCCCTGGAGGATGGAGAGGGAGTAAAGGAGGCAGGAGAGGACTCGCCTGAAGAGCCAGAGGCAGGCGATCAGACGAAGGAACCCAACCCGTGTGTGTGTGTGTAGGCTGGGAAACGTTTTGGTCCACCAGCCACTGATTTTTTACCAGACAAAATATTTTTCCTGCCATAATTACTCCAATAATCACAAAAAAATGGATGAGCAAGCTTTCTAATGTTCCTAAAACAAGAAAAGTATTACTAGTAAGAAGTAATGGGTTATATGGCTTGATTTTATAAAAATGTTCTGACCTGCGTCTTAACCAATGTATGTTAAAATAAATAATTTGAATGCAATAGTATAAACAGTTCTACAGTACAACTGAACATCAAGAATCAACAAAGTGCCTGCCCTGCCATGCTTAGTGATACGGCTTATTTACAAATGTTCAGCTTCCCCTTTAAGGGACTGGCGGTTACCGTGGTAATTTGGGCACTCTATGATGGAAAAGAAATCTCTGACTGCAATGCCTTCCTAGCAGAAGACAGTTGCAGCAAAGTAATAGTGAAAAAGAACCTAGTGGGTGAACAAAACAATGTAACTGGCAAAGAAACACCAGGACAAAGTCACACTTTAGAAGCCTTTTCTTGTCAATTCGACCAATTCTACATGTGGGCTTTGGATAAAAAAGAAAAATCCCAAATTCTCTGTGTTACCACCCGCCAACGTGGCTGGTGAAATAGACATTCTGATCCGCCAATGACAAAATCTACCCACATTTGGCGGGTGTTCATTTCCAACCGTGTGTGTGTATTATGAATCTGTTCTCTGTGCTCCAGGCCTCCTCCCAGTAAAAAGATGAAGGGGCATGGTTTTAAAGACCCCATTGTCTTCCTCACTGAAGACGACCCTCTCTCCACCTTTAGAGTGAGTGTTTGGTCTCTGGTGGATTGTGCAGCCTATGTAAGTAGCTGCTCAAGCATAGATAGTATTACCTTTACAAGGTAATGTACACTGAACAAAAATATAAATGCAACAATTTCAAATGCAACAGTTTGCCCACTGATGTCGGTTACGATGCCGAACTGCAGTCAGGTCAAGAGCCTGGTGAAGACGACATGCACGCAGATGAGCTTCCCTGAGACGGTTTCTGACAGTTTGTGCAGAAATTCATTGGTTGTACAAACTCAGTTTTATCAGCTGTCCAGGTGGCTGGTCTCAGACGATCCCGCAGGTGAAGAAGCCAGATGCGGAGGTCCTGGGCTGGTGTGGTTACACGTGGTCTGTGGTTGTTAGGCCGGTTGGATGTACTACCAAATTCTCTAAAACAACGTTAGAGGAAGTTTATGGTAGAGAAATGAATGTTAAATTATCTGGCAACAGCTCTGGTGGGCATTCCTGCAGTCAGAATGCCAATTGCACACTCCCTCAACTTGAGACATTTGTGGCATTATGTTGTGACAAAACTGCATATTTTAGAGGCATTTTATTGTTCCCAGCACAAGGTGCACCGGTGTAATGAACATGCTGTTTAATTAGCTTTTTGATATGCCACACCTGTCAGGTGGATGGATTATCTTGGCAAATGAGAAATGCTCACTAACAGGGATGTATACAAATGTACAGTATGCACTACATTTGAGAGAAATAAGCTTTTTGTGTGTTTGGAAAATTATTGATTAATCATGAATTCTTCTTCTATTCCATTAACATGTGTTTTGCAGGTCCTTCTATGACCTGTCTCCAGACTTCCCTAAAACGTTCTGACCAGAACCCTCGAAGGCAAGAAGGGACACCTGTACATGGTCTCCAAGGAGCTACGCAACGTCATGCTCAACAACAGTGAACGCATAAAGGTAGGGGTGTATGCACCTAGTGAGGTGTGTGAGACACCTGTATGGTCTCTATGGAACAAAGCAGCGCCCTGCCAAACAGCTGTGTGTGTCACTGACAGCCAATCAAGTGAGAGTCTAGTTAACAGATGGGATCCTTCTCATCCCAAATCCCCCTAGTACACACAGATGCCTGTGTTTGTGTGTGTGTGTGTGTGTGTGTGTGTGTGTGTGTGTGTGTGTGCCTCCAAGTAGTCAGATAACCCCTCCCTTTTCCTCTTTGTCTCAGATAACCCCCCCCCCCGGGCTAAACAGTAGCAACAGGCTCAGTCTCTATCAACAGACCGATCCCAGAACTACATACATGCATGCATATACACTGAGTATACAAAACATTAAGGACACCTGCTCTTTCCAAGACAGACTGACCAGGTGAATCCAAGTGAAAACTATCATCCCTTAATGATGACATCTGTTTAATCTGCTTCGATCAATGTAGATGAAGGGGAGACGGGTTAAAGAAGCCTTGAAACAATTAAGACATGGATTGTGTATGTTTGCCATTCATAGGGTGAGTAGGCCAGGTTCAGATCAAAATATTTAAGTGCCTTTGAACGGGGTATGGTAGTAGGTGCCAGGCGCACCAGTTTGTGTCAAGAACGGCAACGCTGCTGGATATTTCACACTCAAAAGTTTCCTGTGTGTATCAAGAATGGTCCACCACCCAAAGGCCATCCAGCCAATGTGACACAACTGTGGGAAGCATTGGAGTCAACATGGGCCAGCATCCCGGTGGAAAGGTTTCGACACCTTGTAGAGTCCATGCCCCGACTAATTGAGGCTGTTCTGAGGGCAAAAGAGTTTCAACTCAATATAAAGTGTATACATGCATGCAGAATACTAAGCATGGTTCTGGCTCAATGATGGGAGATAACAAAATATTGTGAGAAGCAATGGCTTATTTGAAATCCAAACTACTACATTGACATGAAAAGCAATTGGTATTTACAGTATGTTGCTGAAACTAATGTTATTCTCATAAGCACTGTAAAGATTTCATTATTTTGTGTGTTTTGCAGGTGATCAACACAGGGTTGATGGTGTGGGAGGAGTTTGGCTGTGCCTTCAAACTAGTCCAGGAGGTAGGTACACGTGTATTAATTAAAGTGCACATACGGTGGTACACATGCGTACACACACTAATTCCTCTCTCTCTCCCTCCTCCTCATCGCTCTCTCCTCCTCCAGGGTATCTACACTCTGTTTCCCTACAACTCCTCCCGGATGATCACAATCAGTGTTGAGGACATCAAGATTCCACTGACTCAGGAGACTGGAGGAGGACGCTCACCAACATGTCAAGAAGACTGTTTCTGTTTTTATAGTCTGTGTTCTGTAGGGTGGTGTCTGTGTTCTGTAGGGTGGTGTCTGTGTTCTGTAGGGTGGTGTCTGTGTTCTGTAGGGTGGTGTCTGTGTTCTGTAGGGTGGTGTCTGTGTTCTGTAGGGTGGTGTCTGTGTTCTGTAGGGTGGTGTCTGTGTTCTGTAGGGTGGTGTCTGTGTTCTGTAGGGTGGTGTCTGTGTGGCTGTAGGGTGGTGTCTGTGTGGCTGTAGGGTGGTGTCTGTGTGGCTGTAGGGTGGTGTCTGTGTGGCTGTAGGGTGGTGTCTGTGTGGCTGTATAAGGTGTGTTAATGCAGTGTTTCTCTGTGTTTCTACAGGAATGGGCAGCATTGTTCTAAAGTACCGACCTTATAGTAGGTATGGTGGTGGTCCTCAGTGGTCCTTAGTGTAACCCTGATGGTCCTATAGAGCTGTTGTGGTCCTCAGTGTAACCCTGATGGTCCTATAGAGCTGTTGTGGTCCTCAGTGTAACCCTGATGGTCCTATAGAGCTGTTGTGGTCCTCAGTGTAACCCTGATGGTCCTATAGAGCTGTGTGGTCCTCAGTGTAACCCTGATGGTCCTTAGTGTCCTCCATCAGAGCTTCGTACCTCGCAACGAGAGGTTCCCTCCGCATGCTAGGGATCGAGGTATTCAAGGACAAACAGGGCCGGGGCCCAGGGAGGTGGAGGTGGAGGTGGAGGAGGAGGAGGAGGAGGTGGAGGTGGAGGAGGAGGTGGGGGAGGTGGAGGTGGAGGAGGAGGAGGTGGAGGTGGAGGAGGAGGTGGGGGAGGAGGTGGTGGAGGAGAATGGGAACAAAAATGGCATCATAAAAGAGGTGGAAATAGAGGTGACCAGCACCTGAGAGAGGAGGAGGGGAGATTTTGACCAGCACCTGAGAGAGGAGGAGGGGAGATTTTGACCAGCACCTGAGAGGGGAGGAGGGGAGATTTTGACCAGCACCTGAGCTGGGATGAGGGGAATTTTGACCAGCACCTGAGCGGGGAGGAGGGGAAAGTTTGACCAGCACCTGAGAGTGGAGGAGGAGAGATTTTGACCAGCACCTGAGAGGGGAGGAGGTGAGATTTTGACCAGCACCTGAGGGGAGGAGGGGAGATTTTGACCAGCATCTGAGAGTGGAGGAGGTGAGATTTTGACCAGCACCTTAGGGGAGGAGGGGAGATTTTGACCAGCACCTGAGTAGAGGAGAGGAGATTTTGACCAGCACCTGAGGGGAGGCGGGGAGATTTTAACCAGCACCTGAGGGGAGGAGGGGAGATTTTGACCAGCACCTGAGTAGAGGAGAGGAGATTTTGACCAGCACCTGAGTAGAGGAGAGGAGATTTTGACCAGCACCTGAGGAGAGGAGGGGAGATTTTAACCAGCACCTGAGTAGAGGAGAGGAGATTTTGACCAGCACCTGAGGGGAGGAGGGGAGATTTTGACCAGCACCTGAGGGGAGGAGGGGAGATTTTGACCAGCACCTGAGGGGAGGAGGGGAGATTTTGACCAGCACCTGAGAGAGGAGGAGGGGAGATTTTGACCAGCACCTGAGGGGAGGAGGGGAGATTTTGACCAGCACCTGAGGGGAGGAGGGGAGATTTTGACCAGCACCTGAGGGGAGGAGGGGAGATTTTGACCAGCACCTGAGGGGAGGAGGGGAGATTTTGACCAGCACCTGAGGGGAGGAGGGGAGATTTTGACCAGCACCTGAGGGGAGGAGGGGAGATTTTGACCAGCACCTGAGGGGAGGAGTAGAAAGTAATCTCATGTGTATCTCTTAGTCTTAACAAGTAGACAGAGCAAAAGAGAGGAAAGAAATATAGCCTAGAGGGAGACTGAAAAAGAAATTAACAATAAACCTACACACTACCCCGTATTGACAAAGCGAAAACAGTTTTTTGGGGGCAAATGTATATGTATAAAAATGTATATATATATTAAAAAAAAGGATACTTTATTTCATAAGTATTCAGACCTTTTGCTATGAAACTTGAAATTGAGCTCCGGTGCATCCTGTATTGATCATTCTTTATGTTTTTACATCTTCATTGGAGTCCACCTGTGGTAAATTCAATTGATTAGACATGACTTGGAAAGGCACACACCTGTCTATATAAGGTCCCACAGTTGACAGTGCATGCCAGAGCAAAAACCAAGCCATGAGTTCTAAGGAATTGTCCGTAGACCTTAGAGACAGGATTATGTCAAGGCACAGATCTGGAGAAGGGTACCAAAAAATGTCTGCAGCATTGAAGGTCCCATAGAACACAGTGGCCTCCATCATTTTAAAATGGAAAAGGTTTGGAACCACCAAGACTCTTCCTAGAGCTGGCCACCCGGCCAAACTGAGCAATTGGGGGAGAAGTGCGTTGGTCAGGGAGGTGACCAAGAACCAGACGGTCACTCTGATAGAGCTCCAACCTTCTCTGCAGCACTCCACTTATCAGGCTTTTATGGTAGAGTGGCCAGAAGCCACTCCTCAGTAAACGGCACATGACCGCCCGCTTGGAGTTTGCCAAAGGGCACCTAAAGGACTCCCAGACCATGAGAAACAAGACTTGGTCTGACGAAACCAAGATTGAACTCTTTCGCCTGGATGTCAAGCGTCACGTCTGGAAGAAACTTGGCACCATCCCTACGGTGAAGCATGGTGGTGGCAGCATCATGCTGTGCTGGTGTTTTTTAGCGGCAGGGACTGGGAGACTAGTCAGGATTGAGGGAAAGTTGCACGGAGCAAAGTACAGAGATCCTTGATGAAAACCTGCCCCAGAGCTTCGCCATTATGGGGTATTGTGTGTAGATTGATGAGAGATTTTTTTGTTGTTGTCCATTTTAGAATAAGTCTAACGTGACAAAATGTGGAAAAAGTCAACTGCACGTTTGCGTCCGAAATGACACCATAATACTAATTAAGTGCTAAAGTATTGCACTAGGAAATAGGATTCCATTATGTATGCCGACCAGTTGTCATGGATGTGTGGCATTTCAGGGTATTAAACAGACGTGGGGTGGGGTGGGGGGAGAAAGCTTAGCCTCTAACAGCCGTGTGTGTGTACCCTCTGCTCTGCTCTTCTCAGTGAGGGATACCCAGTGCCTTTTAGCTGCAGCTCTCTGTGCCAACTCACTAATACCATAATGACATGCTCCCTGGTAGGAACACATCATTCACTCTACTCACTAATACCATAATGACATGCTCCCTGGTAGGAACACATCATTCACTCTACTCACTAATACCATAATGACATGCTCCCTGGTAGGAACACATCATTCACTCTACTCACTAATACCATAATGACATGCTCCCTGGTAGGAACACATCATTCACTCTACTCACTAATACCATAATGACATGCTCCCTGGTAGGAACAATTCATTCACTCTACTCACTAATACCATAATGACATGCTCCCTGGTAGGAACACATCATTCACTCTACTCACTAATACCATAATGACATGCTCCCTGGTAGGAACACATCATTCACTCTACTCCTCCTTGTACCTCTCTCACTCTGTCTACAGGTACCTTCATTCCTGCTTTCTCTACTTCTCTATTCATCCTGTAACCATCCTCTGTTCTTTCTCCTCACACCTTTGTTTATCCATTTCTCTCTCCCTCTTGCTCGCTGTCAGCTGGGCTTTTAAAGCAGGCCTCCTCTTCAAGCTCTGGACTTTAAATGTTCCAGATGGTCACTTTAATCAAACGGTCTCTCAGGACCCTAGACAATCCAACACATGTGCTGTTTCAAACCCTAAAACCTTCTGTCAGTTACTGTAAATACTATTGTGAGACCAGTGTACTTCGTCTTACGTTAGATAGATTTGCATGGATACTTTAACTGACAGGAAGAGATACTTAAATAGCTTAAATAGCTAAATGTGTGTATGATATAATTTAGGGTAATAATAGTAATTCCCTTATAATACAGTCCTTAGTGCGCAGGGTTTAATTACAGATAAATGCACGTATTGCACATTCGATATACTAAAAGCAATTAGTATTTCAATGGCTTTCAAATGGCTGTCTCGATACCCTATTGCCTATCTAGTGCACTTCATTACATTGTTTTATCCATCACCTGTTTTCTTTAGTCTGAACCATCAATCTAGAACCTATCAATCTACAACATATCAATCTAGAACCTATCAATCAATCAAACAGAATCTACTCATCTCATCCCTTCCCCTCTTTTCCTACCCAACCTCCTTCCACCCTCTTCTCTCCACCTCCTTCCAAACTCCTTTCCTCTTCCTCCTCTCTCCTCCTCCTCCTCCTCCTCCTCCTCCAATCCGCTGCTGTTGCCTGCTTCATGCTCTCTGACTGCAAGCCTTGGCTCGTGGATATGTGTATATCTCTGGATTATACAATAAAAGCCCTTATGCAACACATATATACAGATTCACACACATACAGATTCACACACATACATATACACATTGGGTGTTGGTATTGGGGGAAAGTTTGTGTTTCATGTTTGGATTAAGCCAAATCCCACTCAGCCTTCAACATGCACATACACAAAACACACATATGCTGTACACACACACACACACACACACACATACTGTACACACACAAAACACACACATGCATGTGTGTCTACAGACATTTGGAAAAGCAAAATGCTTTTAGTCCACACGCTTACTTACATTTACCCACTCAGACCTTTAAAAAACACATATCTGGCTTCTGCAGTGTGAGGGTACAGAGCTTTAGCTCTCCAACTGTCCTTCTGGAAAAGACAGGATTTGGTTTAAACGCCCAAAATGCATTTGTCTACAGAGACCATATGCCCAAGAATATAACTAAATTCTCTAGAACAACTCTCTGTAATGTCATTAGGATAATCCCAGCCCACTGGGCACATACTGGTTGAATCAATGTTTCCACGTCATTTCAATGAAATTACGGTGAACCAACATTGAATTGTGCCCAGTGGGAAGTCATTGTTTAGAATCTCTGGTGCCTGTTGCTGAGTAGTCTCCATGGTGATAGGGTTTATTTCCTGTAGAGATTCAGCTAGCAGGGTCCACAGGGTTTACCTCTATTTGATCTTACTCCCCCTCTCATAGTCGTTCTACATAAATCACCATCAGAGAGAAAGAAAGCAGACTGTCAAGGTAAATGCGTTCTGGGTTCATGGTAGAACATCACACACACACACACACACAGTCAAGTCAGCTCTGCAGGTTCAAGGCCTGTCCTGTGGATATCTCCTCTGCTTTCAACTCAGGGTGGATTTGAAGCTGAGGAGGGGCGAGAAAAGGATGCAGAGGAAGAGAAGAGAGGAATGGAGAGAATGGGGTAAGGGAGAATAAGATGAGGTTAGAGAGTAATGGCGATGAGAGATGGGTAGAGTAAGGGAGAAAGGGATGAAGGCTGGAGATAGAAAAGGGAGGTTAAGAAGGAGGGGGAGAGTGGCTGGTGCAAGGCTTTATTTAGCCCATGCCTGCAGGTGTTGCCTAGTAACAGAGACTAAACAGAACGGAGCAAGAGAGACAGTGTGCATGTCGCTTTCTCATTCTCTGTTCGTCTCTGTTTCTGCTGTTTCTTTACCCCTCGTCTTACCCAGGTACACACACACACACACACACACTCACACACACACACACACACTCACACTCACACTCACACTCACACTCTCACACTCACACTCACACACTCACACTCACACTCACACTCACACACACTCACACACACTCACACACACTCACACTCACACTCACACTCACACACACACTCACACACACACACACACACACACACACACACACACACACACACTCACACTCACACTCACACACACACACACTCACACACACTCACACACACACACACACATAGCGATGACTCTGGGACTGCTGCTTTTCTTATGTGTCACACGGGTAAGCACACACACACACACACATAGCGATGACTGCTGCTTTTCATTAGCAGTGATAAGGGCTGCAGTTATCATGTTAAGGCTAAGTTCATCGTTAGAACCTTCATAGGAGCATCAATAAATCTCTGAGCTGTTTCCCAAAACCTTAGTTATTAGAACAGCTAAGTGCGTCATTTGATGCTTTTTAGCTCCGCCGCGTCACTTTATATATACAGATCTCCTCTAAACATGTAATAAAGATTTGCATCTGTCTCTGTGACAGCCGATAACTTAACAACTAAGTTGACTACAAATACAAAGGGCGTGTATGTTGGCGTGTATGTCGGGTCAAAGGGTTCCAGGGTCAAAGTTTTCCAGCGTGTTGACCCCGGACCTCCCCAATATGCAACACGGCCTTTGACCCCGGACCTCCCCAACATACACGCCCTTAGGGTTCCAGGGTCAACACCCTTCCAGAGGGGCCTGGATCTGAAAACAAGTCAGTATCTGGTGTGATCACCATTTGCCTCATGCCACACGACACATCTCCTTCACATAGAGTGGATCAGGCTGTTGATTGTGGCCTGTGGAATGTTGTTCCACTCCTCTTCAATGGCTAAGCAAAGTTGTATATTGGCGGGAACTGGAAAACGTTGTCGATCCAGAGCATTGCAAACATGCTCAGTGGGTGACATGTCTGGTGAGTATGCAGGCCATGGAAAAAAACGTGGACATTTTCAGCTTCCAGGAATTGTGTATAAATCCTTGCGACGTGGGGCTGTGCATTATCATGCTGAAACGTGAGGTGACACAAGAATGGGCCTCAGGACGTCATCTCTGTGTATTCAAATGACCATTGATAAAATGCAATTGTGTTTGTTGTCAGTAGCTTATGCCTGCCCATACCATAGCCCCACCACCACCATGGGGCACTCTGTTCACAACATTGACATCAGCAAACCGCTCGCACACACGATGCCATGCACGCTGTCTGCCATGTGCCCGGTACAGTTGAAACCAGGATTCATCTGTGAAGAGCACACTTCTCCAGCATGCCAGTGGCCATCGAAACTGAGCATTTGCCCACTGAAGTCGGTTACGATGCCAAACTGCAGTCAGGTCAAGACCCTGGTGAGAAAGACGAGCCACAGATGAGCTTCCCTGGTGAATAAGACGAGCCACAGATGACCTTCCCTGAGACGGTTTCTGATACTTTGTGCAGAAATTCTTTGGTTGTGAAACCCAGTTTCATCAGCTGTTCGAATAGCTGGTCTCAGACGGTCCTGCGGGTGAAACACACAGTTTCATCAGCTGTCCGGATGGCTGGTCTCAGACGGTCCTGCAGGTGAAACACACAGTTTCATCAGCTGTCCGGATGGCTGGTCTCAGACGGTCCTGCTGGTGAAACCCGCAGTTTCATCAGCTGTCCGGATGGCTGGTCTCAGACGGTCCTGCAGGTGAAACACACAGTTTCATCAGCTGTCCGGATGGCTGGTCTCAGACGGTCCTGCTGGTGAAACCCGCAGTTTCATCAGCTGTCCGGATGGCTGGTCTCAGACGGTCCTGCAGGTGAAGAAGCTGGATATGTAGGTCCTGGGCTGGAGTGGTTACACGCGGTCTGTAAAATTATGTTGGCCAATTGCCCGCTCCCTCAACTTGAGACATCTGTGGCATTGAGTTGTGTATATTAGAGTGGACTTTTATAGTCCCCAGCACAAGGTGCACCAGTGTAATGATCATGCTGTTTAATCAGCTTCTTAATATGCCACACCTGTCAGGTGGATGGATTATCTTGGCAAAGGAGAAATACTCAGGGATGTATACAAATTTGTGCACAAAATAAAGAAATAAGCTTTTTGTATATATGGACATTTTCTAGGATGTTTTATTCCAGCTCATGAAAATGGGACCAACACTTTAAATGTTGCATTTATATTTTTGTTCAGTGTACATCCAAAACTTGGTCAATATATCCCAACCACAACTGAAATACCAATAATTTCTGTATCATAGTTAAACTGTTGGTCTATCAGTACTATCAGTTCAGAACGACTGAAAAAGTCAGTTCTCGGGTGCGTTCAGTTTGATTGAACGTTTGGTATGTCGTATAATGGGTTGTACTGAATGACACGTTTCCCCAAAATGTTATTTAGAAGACTTTGAGGTAGCCTACGCTTCCTCCGTATGGTGGGTGGGGCGGCTTGTGGATGGAAGCAATGAATTATGTGAAAATGCGTTGCATTTTGAACCCACAACCCAACCCCTCCCCGTTCTCAAACTGGTCACTATTTCAGTTTATAACGTTGCATTACGTTTTTTGCAGCCCTGGTGACTTTTCTACTCCAAAATTAATGAAAATAACATGGTGACACCATTACAATTAAAATGTTCCCTCCAAAAATGTGCATAACAACATATTGGTCCATATTATCAGGCTGGTGTGTTATTTAGCAATTATCACCTGTAGCCAACTTGTCATACCCTAATTCCGTTCACCTGTTCTCCCTGGCTCCTCCTCTACCAGGTGTTTCCTATGTTCCCTTATTCCTTGTGTATTTAATCTGTATCTGTTCATTGGTCTGGTTGCCAGTTCGTCTTGTGTGTTTCACCAGGTCGTCCCCGCATTCCTAGTAATACCTGCTGTCCGTTTAGTTCTTCTGTTACCGTACCCCTGCCTGTTTACACAACCTGATTCCTGCCTGCCGTCTCTGTACCTCTGAACACCTGTGTACCAAATCCTTTGCCTGCCTACGACAACGAGATATAGCCTTCCGATTTTGTAAAGTAAATACATACTTGACATTCTACCTGCCCCCTGCGTCTGCACTTGGGTCTCTGTCTGAGTTGTGATACAACTGATGCAGCATATAGGTTATAAATAAATAGGCTGAAGCATGGGGTTGCCCATCTGTATTTGTGCTAATCATTAGCTAGATCAGTGCTTCCCAAACGTTTTCTGTCATGGCCCCCTTTCATATGGGGAAACCCCCCTCTAACCACCACACAAAAATATGGTATACGAATACATTTTATTAATCAAAGAACAGTACATACAAAATTGCCATGTTGAAATCAAGAAGGAACAAATAATAAAGGAGAAATAAACCTGCTTACTGCTTTGCAATGTCACATGCATCCCTATCAATGAAGACCAGTGGTGGAAAAAGAACCCAATTGTCATACTTGAGTAAAAGTAAAGATACTCCCAACAGAAATAACTTAAAATGTTTAAACCAAATCGTTTGCGCTAATGACTACTGGTTTCAAGAACATTTTCAGCCAACTTACTGGCAAATACTTTATTAATTATTATTACAAATCAGCTTGCAAGGTTGCTAGCCAACTAGCCTGCTAACATTAGCCCTACTAGCCTGCTAAAGCTATGTTAGCACTGCATGAGTCAGCCAGTTGCTATCAACACCTACCTCACAGCTACATTAAAGTAAACCAGTTTACATACACCTTAGCCAAATACATTTAAACTTAGTTTTTCAAAATTCCTGACATTTAATCCTAGTAAAAATTCCCTGACTTAGGTCAGTTAGGATCACAACTTTATTTTAAGAATGTGAAATGTCAGAATAATAGTAGAGAGAATTATTTATTTACGTATTTATTTCTTTCATCACATTCCCAGTGGGTCAGAAGTTTACATACACTCAATTAGTATTTGGTAGCATTGCCTTTAAATTGTTTAACTTGGGTCAAACCTTTCAGGTAGCTTTCCACAAGATTCCCACAATAAGTTGGGTGAATTTTGGCCCATTCCTCCTGACAGAACTGGTGTAACTGAGTCAGATTTGTAGGTCAGGGCTTTGTGATGGCCACTCCAATACCTTGACTTTGTTGTCCTTAAGCCATTTTGCCACAACTTTGGAAGTATGCTTGGGGTCATTGTCCATTTGGAAGACCCATTTGGGACCAAGCTTTAACTTCCTGACTGATGTCTTGAGATGTTGCTTCAATATATCCACATAATGTTCCTTCCTCATGATGCCATCTATTTTGCAAAGTGCACCAGTCCCTTCTGCAGCAAAGCACCCCCACAACATGATGCTGCCACCCACGTGCTTCACGGTTGGGATGGTGTTCTTCGGCTTGCAAGCCTCCCACTTTTTCCTCCAAACATAACAATGGCCATTATGGCCAAACAGTTCTATTTTTGTTTCATCAGACCAGAGGACATTTCTCCAAAAAGTACAATCTTTGTCCCCATGTGTAGTTGCAAACCGTAGTCTGGCTTTTTTATGGCGGTTTTGGAGCAGTGGCTTCTTCCTTGCTGAGCGGCCTTTCGGGTTATGTAGATATAGGACTCGTTTTACTGTGGATATAGATACTTTTGTACCTGTTTCCTCCAGCATCTTCACAAGGTCCTTTGCTGTTGTTCTGGGATTGATTTGCACTTTCCGCACCAAAGTGCGTTCATCTCTGGGAGACAGATGAGCGTGGTACCTTCAGGTGTTTGGAAATTTCTCCCAAGGATGAACCAGACTTGTGGAGGTCTACAATTTTTTTTCTGAGCTCTTGGCTGATTTCTTTTCATTTTCCCATGATGTTGAGCAAAGAGGCACTGAGTTTGAAGGTAGGCCTTGAAATACATGTACACCTCCAATTGACTCAGAAGCTTCTAAAGCCATGACATCATTCTATGGAATTTTCCAAGCAGTTTATAGGCACAGTCAACTTAGTATATGTAAACTTCTGACCCACTGGAATTGTGATATAGTAAATTTGCCTGGTCGAGGCAAATTTATGGTGAAATGATTGTCTTTCCACTTCCGTATTATGGCCCCAACAGTGCTCACTGGAACATTCAGAAGCTTAGAAATGCGCCTATAACCAATGCCATCATTATGTTTTGCAACAATTAGGTTGCGAATGTCTTGAGACAGCTCTTTGCTTTTACCCATCATGAGATGTGTCTTGTGTGACACCTTGGCAATGAGACCTTTTTGTAGGCCATCAGTTGGGACTGAACCAGCTGATATTAATTTGCACTGACAGAGGGCTGGATTGCTTTTTATTTACTGATAGTTTTCAGCTGTTGTCTTGGCTTTCCATGCCTTTTTGCACCTCCCTTTCTTCATGTGTTCAATACTTTTTCCCTGTGTCATTTCACATTATTACACATAACTTAATTTTTTAACTTATTTGTTTTGGTTTCTTTGTATGTATGGATTACTTGGGTTGTTACCAACATCTGGTGAAACTTTCATGTCAATAGCACCTTTGGAAATATATTTACTGAGAAAAATGGTGACGTGTTCAATACTTAGTTCACCCGCTGTAACTGCATTAGCTACGAACAACGGAAAACTACTACAACACTCACTCGCTCGACTACCACTATCAAACCAGTGGAGGCTCCTCAGATTAGGAAGGGGGGGACCATCCTCCTCAGTGAATTTCATAAAAATAAAAAGAGTGAAACATTTAAAAAAGTCATCCTTTTTAGATTAAACTATACTAAGTATAGTCACGTCAATACATAATTTAATTAAAACACTTTTTTGCAATGAAGGTCTACAGTAGAGGTGTCCCGAGTGGCGCAGCGGTTTAAGGCACTGCATCTCAGTGCTAGAGGCGTCACTACAGACCCGATCATCACAACCGGCCGTGATCAGGAGTCCCATAGGGCGGCGCACAATTGGCCCAGCGTCGTCCAGGCTAGGGGAGGGTTTGGCCGGTCTAGGCCGTCATTGTAAATCACTTGCCTACTTAAATAAGGTTAAATACACCAAATAAAATAAAGTAGCCTCAGCAGCACTCTGTAGGGTAGCACCATGGTGTAGCTGGAGGAAAGCTAGCTTCCGTCCTCCTCTTGGTACATCGACTTCAATACAAAACCTAGGAGACTCATGGTTCTCACCCCCTTCCATAGACTTACACAGTAATTATGACAACTTCCAGAGGATGTCCTCCAACCTATCAGAACTCTTGCAGTATGAACTGAGATGTTGTTAACCCAATCATACTATCAGAGAGTTAATCTAGTACTGAAAGCATACGCTACAGCTAGATAGCACTGCAGTGCATACAATGTGGTGAGTAGGTGAGTAGGTTCATCTTTGATTGTTTATTTCCTGTCTATTTCACTTGCTTTGTTAATGTAAACAAACGTTCCCCATGCCAATAAAACGAATTGAAAGAGAGAGCGAGTGAGAGAGAGGGATCAGATGAGCTGGGCACACCACGTCATTTCAACTACCAACTCTCACAGTCTCACATCAGAATTAAAACCTTGTGATTGTAATCAATGAGATTACAACCTATATTCACCCACTCAAAAAGACAGCCAAAAGTCAATTTAATTTCCAATGTGTTATTACTATGCTTTCAACCATTTAAAAGCGCAGCAAAGTCCAAATAGAAATACAATGTCTAATATTTTGTTTATTTATACAACAGATTAAGGTGTTATCGCTGTGCTCCATCTAATAGCAGAACCAAAATTACCTGGATTACATTTGAGATTACACTAAAAGTACATGGTGCAAGTGATCAACGCTGTTCGAGATTCTGCAGCAGATTATTACAGCAATTGTGAAGATCTCCACGGACCTGCAACACCTATCCACGTTATCTTGAACATGCACGCTTTACATGATCACATAAGAAGAAATGTATGACAGTGACAGTAATGACAATAGTCAGTGACAAATATCATAGCAAGCTAAGCAGGTCTGGGCTTGGTTAAAACCCTGGATGGAAGACCAAAGGGTTGCAGTAGACAGATTCATTCTCCAGTAGGAGGTGCTGCCCAGCCCATGGTCTTCTGATAGTGTATATAACATTGAAGATCTGACATAGTTTTAAAGGTACAAATTCAACATATTTTCTAAGGTTTGTCTGTTAAAAGTTTGTTACCTACCATGATGGCATACTGTGGTCCTGTTGATATTTCACCCTCAAAACAGACTTTTTTTCAAATCCAACGCATTTTACACGTAGATTCCACGTCACAATACGTTGACAAATTACATTTAAACAACGTTGGTTCAAACAGTTTGTTCCCACTGGGACTCTGGGTCTGCCCACAATGTGTCCCATTTAGATGGTCGGTTTGAGCCATGATGAGGGTGTGTGTGACCACATGGACATGAGTCCCACTTCAGACAAACAGGCAAACATCCGTTCTTCAGGGAAATAGGATCTAGAGATAAGAGCACAGTCTGCACACACACACACACACACACACACACACACACACACAGAGCAATCCAAGCTTCTGAGAGCTTTCAGAAAATCGTCTAAAAATACATTTTTCCCACATGCACTGTGCCATATAAAATATTTATAGTGACTCCCAGTCCTTTAGGTCTGGTATTAATACAGCAAGACTTGGAGAGGTGTCTGCATCCGTGTGGTTCCTCTTCTTCTAGTAAAACTGGAAAGTTTCTCCCTCGTGGAGACATTTCCCACATCCCCATGAGGATAAAAGCCGTTTTAAGCTTAGGGGTTAGGTTAAGGGTTACGATTAGGCCCATATTTTGTGTATTGCAGTGTGTAGATGTAGAATGTGTAAGGAGTGAATGTGTATACATTGAATACACAGCTCTGTAGTCGCACAAATTGTGGCCTACCGGTCAGGTAGTCCGTGACCCAGGAGACTAAGGGTGCTTCCACTTTCATCCTCTTCATCTTCTCAGCCAGTAGTAGGGGCTGAATGGCATTGAAGGCACTTGGAAAAAACATAACCCTCACAGTGCAACCTGCGTTGTCCAGGTGAGAGTAGGCCCTCTGCAGAAGGTAGATGATTGCGTCATCCACCCCGATGTTGCGCTGGTATGCGAACTGCAGGGGGTCCAGTGATGTACACACCAGGGGTCTGAGGTGAGTGAGGACTAACCTTTCCAGGGTCTTCATGATGTGGGATGTTCTGGCATTTTGCACGTGCCCTATGTTTTGTTGTAGCTGCATGACAAAGAAATGTTCCCTTCGGGGATCAATAATGTACCTATCCATCTATCTATCTATCTATCTACCTACCTACCTACCTACCTACCTACCTACCTACCTACCTACCTACCTACCTACCTACCTACCTACCTACCTACCTACCTACCTACCTACCTACCTACCTACCTACCTACCTACCTACCTACCTACCTACCTACCTACCTACCTACCTACCTACCTATCTATCTATCTATCTATCTATCTATCTATCTATCTATCTATCTATCTATCTATCTATCTATCTATCTATCTATCTATCTATCTATCTATCATCTATCTATCTATCATCTATCTATACAATCAATCGACCACCTCCCCTCTGCTGAGCCAATCCAACCTGGCACGGCTGGCTGTAAAGGACTCTGGGAAATCTCATCAGCAGTCTACAGGAAACATTAAAGTCACTCATCTACTCACATCTAACATACGTAGATAATGCTATTCGGATGGAGTATGGGATGCCTGTGTGTGTTTTTCTCCTGTTGTGAGAGAGAGAGCCACAGCCCAAACAGAGAGACACAGCGTGGTGGACAGTCTGTGAGAGAGCCACATCCCAAACAGAGAGACACAGCGTGGTGGACAGTCTGTGAGAGAGCCACATCCCAAACAGAGAGACACAGCGTGGTGGACAGTCTGTGAGAGAGCCACATCCCAAACAGAGAGACACAACGTGGTGGACAGTCTGTGAGAGAGCCACATCCCAAACAGAGAGACACAGCGTGGTGGACAGTCTGTGAGAGAGCCACATCCCAAACAGAGAGACACAGCGTGGTGGACAGTCTGTGAGAGAGCCACATCCCAAACAGAGAGACACAACGTGATGGACAGTCTGTGAGAGAGCCACATCCCAAACAGAGAGACACAGCGTGGTGGACAGTCTGTGAGAGAGCCACATCCCAAACAGAGAGACACAGCGTGGTGGACAGTCTGTGAGAGAGCCACATCCCAAACAGAGAGATACAGCGTGGTGGACAGTCTGTGAGAGAGCCACATCCCAAACAGAGAGATACAGCGGGGTGGACAGTCGTAACTGGATAATATACTAATTGAAGTCTTGCATTATTTGCATTGTTGTGTCATTTTTAGTGAGCACAGTATGTTGTCACACAGCTGCTCTCCTTCCTGTCTCTCTGTCTCTCTGTCTCTCTTTCGCTATCTCGAATACAGACTGTATCACAACCGGCAGTGGTTGGAAGTCCCATAGGGTGACGCACAATTGGCACAGCGTCGTCCGGGTTTGGCCGGTGTAGGCCGTCATTGTAGATAAGAATTTGTTCTTAACTGACTTGCCTAGTTAAATAAAGGTTTCTTTATTTGTACTATTTTCTACGTTGCAGAATAATAGTGAAGACATCAAAACTATGAAATAACACATATGGAATCATGAAGTAACCAAAAAAAGTGTTAAACAAATGAAAATATATTTTATATTTGAGATTCTTCAAAGTAGCAACCCTTTGCCTTGATGACATCTTTGCACACTTCTGGCATTTTCTCAACCAGCTTCATGAGGTAGTTATTTGGAATGCATTTAAATTGACAGGTGTGACTTGTTAAAAGTTCATTTGTGGAATTTCTTTCATTCTTAATGCGTTTGAGCCAATCAGTTGTGTTGTGACAGGGTAGGGGTGGTATACAGAAGAAAACCCTATTTGGTTAAAGACCAAGGCCATATTATGGCAAGAACAGCTCAAATAAGACAAACAACAGTCCATCATTACTTTAAGACATGAAGGTCAGTCAATCTGGAAACTTTCAAGAACTTTGAAAGTTTCTTAAAGTGCAGTCGCAAAAACCATCAAGCGCTATGATGAAACTGGCTCTCATGAGGACCGCCACAGGAAAGCAAGACCCTCTGCTGCAGAGGATAAGTTCATCAGAGTTACCAGCCTCAGAAATTGCAGCCCAAATAAATGCTTCACAGAGTTCAAGTAACAGACACATCTCAACATCAACAGTTCAGAGTAGACTGCGTGAATCAGGCCTTCATGGTCGAATTGCTGCAAAGAAACCACTACTAAAGGACACCAATACGAAGAAGAGAACCTGTCACCAGAGGGCGCCAGAGACCGTGCTAGAGATTTTAAAGACACTCAGGTGTGTCCTATTAGCCATTATGATTTCCTTGTTAAAAGAGGTGTGTTTTCGAGGGTTCTTTGCAGAAGCTTGAATTGTTTACCGTGTGCGTTTGTTTACTGAGCGAGTTTCCGAGACCTAGTGTTTGTTGTTTTTCCCCTGTGTTACTGTGATCCTTCGGTTATCGTTTCTCAGTAAAGTATTCATGTTTATCCTTAAACACTGATTCCTAGTCTGGTCTCTTCTCTGCTCCTGGGTTCAACCTCACCATGTCACACAATGGACATTAGACCGGTGGAAATCTATCCTTTGGTCTGATGATTCCAAATTTTAGACTTTTGGTTCCAACCACTGTGTATTTGTGAGACGCAGAGTAGGTAAACGGATGATCTTTGCATGTGTGGTTCCCATTCGTGAAGCATGGAGGAGGAGGTGTGATGGTGTGGGGGTGCTTTGCTGGAGACACTACAGCATTCTGCAGAGATACGCCATCCCATTTGGTTTGCGCTTAGTGGGACTATCATTTGTTTTTTAACAGGATAATGACCCAAAATACACCTCCAGGCTGTGTAACAGCTATTTTGACCAAGAAGAGTGATGGAGTACTGCATCAGATGACCTGGCCTCCACAATCACCCGACCTCAACCCAACTGAGATGGTTTGAGATGAGTTGGACCGCAGAGTGAAGGAAAAGCAGCCAACAATTGCTCAGCATATGTGGGAACTCCTTCAAGACTGTTGGAAAAGCATTCCAGGTGATGCTGGTTGAGAGAATGCCAAGAGTGTGCAAAGCTATCATCCAGGCAAAGGGTGGCTAATTTGAAGAATATAGAATATATTTTGTTGAACACTTTTTTGGTTACTACATGATTGTGTGTTATTTCATAGTTTTGATGTCTTTGTATGTATATATATATATATATATATATATATATGTATATATATATATATATGTGTATATATATATATATATATATATATATGTGTGTATATATATATATATATGTGTATATATATATATATGTGTGTATATATATATATGTGTATATATATATATATGTGTGTATATATATATATGTGTGTATATATATACATGTATGTATATATATATATATGTATGTATATATATATATATATGTGTGTATATATATATATATATATATATATATATATATATATATATATATATATATATATGTGTATA
Source organism: Thymallus thymallus (assembly GCA_023634145.1). Taxonomy (NCBI): domain Eukaryota; kingdom Metazoa; phylum Chordata; class Actinopteri; order Salmoniformes; family Salmonidae; genus Thymallus; species Thymallus thymallus. The sequence goes on from CM042396.1 coordinate 29,502,580, forward strand.
TATATGTATATGTGTGGTGAAAGAAAAACAAAAGGTGTGTGTGTGTGTGTCCTTCCCCTGTCAATAAGGGTGACTAGGTCACTATTGTTCCCTCTCCTGACACTATACCAGTTAGACCTTGATGTGCTGAACCCTGTGTAACCCACAAATTAGTTACACACACACACACACACACACACACACACACACACACACACACACACACATAAAGGCAGTCTAACACCAGCAGTCCCTGAGATATAGTCTTCCATTTCCAGATAGTCATCCATAAAAATGATGTATTAGTGCAGTATGAAGCTATTACTCATCCACTCTGTCCAAACTATCTCACTGTGTTCCTCCTCCTCCTCCTCCTCCTCCTCCTCCTCCTCCTCCTCCTCCTCCTCCTCCTCCTCCTCTCCCTCCTGTTCTCAACCTCCCTAACTCAACACCCTCTCAGTCCACTGGGTCAGCTATAGACCTGAGCTGCTTCACTGTTTGTGTATGTGTTCTGAAGTTTTGATTTAGCACCATTACCTAAAAAGGCATGCGCAAGGCCCTTAGACAGAGAACCATTGAAAAAGTGCAATATTTCCTTGATAGCCTTGGGTCTTTTTATTAAATGTTTGCCCCTAATTAGTTGTTCCTTCTTGTCTTTTCTGGGTCAAGGTTATTGACAGTACTTCTTCGTGTTGTGTTGTAGAGGGTGGTGAGTCGGTGCCCAGATTGGGATATAAACACCACTCTGTTGAATCTATTTCCTCCTCAACACTGAGATGATGAAGTGGTATTAATGGCTACAGTGTCTGAGTGACTGTAGAGACATAGCATGCTAGCCTAGTGGGTTTACACACACACACACGCACGCACGCACGCACACACACACACAGAGGATAAAAGCAAGGACAGACAGTAACGTGAACAGAATAATGTGTCCACTCAAGTAGAGGACAAGTAGAAATCCTAGGGAACGTTCTGTTCTTCTGTTCTGATTTCTGATATCACTTGAACCAGACCTGATAACACTTCAGACTGGTGCTAGCTAATGGCCTCTGAGACAATGTAGAAAGATACTGTGTTTTAATATGAAACTGGGGCACAACGGAAGCCAAGAGATAACACAGAAAATGTATGCAGCACTAAGTAACAGTTGACTTCTTAAGGAAGAACCTTCCCCTTTGGAAAAACAGGTGAAAACTTTGCAAAATGGTAAGTCAATGCTTAATAAATGCGTAGTAAATGCTGGGTAAAGAGACCCTAACATTGGAAATGGTTTGCTGTGCCTCAGTTAAAATCTATACATTCAATGTACCGAAACTACTCCAGAACACCTCTAACTCTGTGGTTAGGGGAAGAAAAAACAAAGATCTTGGAAAAGATAGATGTCTCACATGAATAAGAACTATAGCTCTAGTTTGGTCATGATGATATAAAAAACAGCAAAGATCTTGGATAGAGAAGAGATAAATAGATAGATGTTTGTGTATCATGTGAGTGAATGCAAACAAAACCATGTCCATTCGTCAGTTTCAATAAGCTGTAACTTTTATTGCACATTCCTGTTTGGTCTTGCAACGACCTTTCACTTTTTGAACTGTTGACCTCGGTCTGGACTAGACACTTCAGTCGGGAGTAGGGTGAAGTTGCCCCTTGAAGCTGATATAGGGTCAGATGTGCGTATTCCACTCAAACGGTTAAGGTTAGGGTTTAGGCAGGGTAAGCTGATCCTAGATCTGCGCCTAAGGGCAACTTTTACCCAAGCAGTACCGCAGTCCGGAACCAGAGAAAGAAGGATGGACATCAGTGATTTCACAGAGGAGAGTAAGAATTACACGTGAGAGCCAAAAGTTTCAATTGATCATTCAGGTTCCATTGAGCTCCATAGAGTTCTGCTCCTAGTTACAGATTACTTCCTGGATAATGTTGAGGCTTTATGACATCATTGTCTAGTCCTTCTTAATCTGGTTCCTTGAAAGTCTCCCACAAAATATACACCTGAACACCCTTCTGACACAGGTACACATCATCATTCTTAGTTAGGATTTATTTTTCTCTTTATCTGTGACAATACCTGCGACATGCTTCAAAATCTTCATTTTGGCAAACCACAAATAAATTAAAACACAAACATTCAGAGAACACAACGTGACAGTATTTTTTTAGGACGTTGGAAAGAAAAATATACATACAGAAAACGAAAATCAAGAGAACAAGAGAAGAGAAGCATTTTTGCAGTTCGTTTTTTACCCCTGTCGTCGTTTTTTTCCATAGCTTTTCTTGAAAAAAAGATAGCTAGCTACCAATCACTTACCACATGCAGATATAATACAACAGAATCAATTCACTCAGTTAGTGTCTGCAAACTACCGATCTAAACTATATCACAAAATGATACTCTTTAAACCAGAAAACACCCAATTTGGAGATATTTTGTCTTATATTAATTCGTCACTTTACAATTGTTTTCTCCTCTCATTGTAACGCCCAGTGGAACACCCGTAGCCAACCCTGACTTCACTGCTCACAAAATAAGAGAGAAGACCATCATCAGCTATTCACTACATAGGGCTCTGGTCAAAAGTAGTGCACTACAGTAGGGTACCATTTTGAAACTTACCCTTTCCCATGATTAGATACCAGATGGCGATTTCTGTAACTTTCCCCAAGGGCGGATCACAGACACAACAACCCCTCTCACACACGTTATCATACCCCTGAGGATGAACATACTGTATAAGAACATACTGTATGAACATTGCCTTACACACAATGTAAAGCAGAAAAATTAGATGTGCGGAGCTCCGGGAGGTGAGAGTGACAAAGTCTGAGCAAAGCAGGATGTGTGTTTGTGTGTGTGTGTGTGTGTGTGTGTGTGTGTGTATGAGTGTGTGTGTATGAGTGTGTGTGAGTGAGTGAGTGAGTGAGTGAGTGAGTGAGTGAGTGAGTGAGTGAGTGAGTGAGTGAGTGAGTGAGTGAGTGAGTGAGTGAGTGAGTGAGTGAGTGAGTGAGTGAGTGAGTGTGTGAGCAGGAGGCATGGCATCACTCTCACTAGTTATTCATCTGACAACTCTGTCTCTCTGTTCAAATTTCACAGCAATTAGTCGCTATCTCCCTGTGGTGCTCATTCACAGCCATGAATATAATGCACAGCATCGGAGGAGGGATTTGGAGGCTAGAGAGAGAGTGTGTGTGTGTGTGTGTGTACGTGTGTGTTTGTGTGTGTGTGTAATTGTTATGAAACACACACACGCTTCTCTTCAGCCATTTTGGATTACAGCTGACATTTTGAGAAGCCGGCGGTAAACATCAAAGCACCCTTCTCTCCTCCTCTTCTTCTCTCTAATCCAGACATCAATCAGGAGCTCACTGAGACACTCATCTCTCAGAGGACAATCGTTTATTATTTCACCACTCCATCCTCACCAGGGCTCTGCTCTGTCCATCCTGATTTAGGGATATCATCAAACACATCCACACTGGCAGGTGTGTGTGTGTGTGTGTGCACATGTATGAATACCAGGGCTAAATGTTGAACGTGTGTGTGATGTGCCAAATCAAAATAGTCACACACACACGCGCGCGCGACACACCGATATGAGACACATAATCTGAAGTGTGTGGTGTACAGTCCCATGGGGAACTAGCAGAGATGATCATTTCCTCTGGTCAGGACATCATCATCATTACCACTGTAACAACATCTCAATACAGCAATGTACTAATTATATTACTGGGTTACTGATGGTAATGAGATCAGCATAGTACAGTTACCATCACATAGGAACATAATGAAAATCCATGTTGAGACACGCACGCACACACACACCCTTCAGGGGCCTGGTTATTAGCTCGACCATCTGGTATCTAAATCATGGGAATTATAGCTTCTGGTCTTCCCTTACACATGATAATATGACTAGAGAGATGGGGGGGGGGGGGGGGGAGAAAAAAAGAGAGATGGGAGAGTGAGAAAGGGAGTGGAGAGAGAGGGAGAGAGGAGAGAGAGAGTGGGGGGAGTGGAGAGAGAGAGAAAGAGCACTGTAGTTGACTGCCATTCTCTTCATTGTACAGAGTCTCTGGGTATAAAGCAAGTCATGTTTTTTCTCCATTAGAAATCAATAACCATGTAATCAACACCGTGAGGTCTAAATGTAGCCACAAAAAGGGAGAGAACGAGAGAGAGAGAGAGAGGAGAGAACGAACGCTAGAAAGACAGATAGAGAGAGAGGAGAGAACGAACGCTAGAAAGACAGAGAGAGAGAGAGCACAGCTCTACATACATTACAATCTTCATGTTGCACTGAACTGTGAAAAACAGCATAGTCAAAAGAAAATAAAGGAACAGAGAAAAAGAAGAGGTGAATGCGTGAGCTGCCGTCCTGCACTGCCAGTCTATTAAACATCAACAGGCTGGTTCGTATATAAATGATCAGGCAGGCAGAGGGGATGGAAAATTTGACTATAGTTCAGTGCAGTGTGGTGTCAGCTTGGAAAGAGGGATGAGAGTAGAAGAGGAGAGGAGGAGGGGAGGGAAGGTGAGCAGGGAGGGTGAGGTAAGAGAGGAGAGGGGGATACATCTCCATCTTCTCAGTAGTCTTTCACAGTCTTTCCGCAGATCCACACACAGGCTGTCTGAATGTCCCTCAGTGTGTGTGTGTGTGTGTGTGGGTGTGTGTGAGTGCGTGTCGGAAACCCAGTCCATGGACCGCTGTGACACACACTCTACTGATACACACACACCTCACTCTGAACCCTCTACTCAGCCGAAGGGAGAGAAAGAGAAAGAGAAGGAGAGAGGGAACGAGGGACGGAGGAGTGCTGCGCTGGAGGGAGGTAGAGAAATTGTGACTTGATGATGATGATGATCGGCAATGTGAAGAAGTAGACCTCGATGACGAGCGTTCGTTCATTTTTCTGAAGAGTTTCAGTGAGGTGATAAAAAAAAAAAAAACTAAAAACCAAAACAACTGGAGCGGTGGAGCTGTAGGGTCGAGGAGGAGGAGGAGGAGGAGTTGAATTAGCGTGGTGTGATGTGTCGTGGTTAGCATGGCTAGCTAGCATCATGGCCAACCTCTTTCCTCAGCCGTCAGACACAGGGGGGGAAACCCAGCCGTACTTCTCGTGGGTCTTCACCAGACTCTTAAAGGTGGCCTCCGCCTCTTTGCGGCTAAATGCCTTCTTGGACTTCCCTGCTTTCCTACAGATACGCCCCTACGGAGAGAGAGAGGGAGAGAGAGAGAGAGAGAGAGAGAGAGGGAGGGAGGGAGAGAGAGAGGGAGAGGGAGAGAGGCAGAGAGAGAGGGAGAGAGAGAGGGAGGGAGAGAGCGAGAGAGGGAGGGAGGGAGGGAGGGAGAGGGAGGGAGAGAGAGAGAGAGAGAGAGAGAGAGAGAGAGAGAGAGAGAGAGAGGGAGAGAGGGAGAGAGGGAGAGAGAGAGAGAGAGAGGGAGGGAGGGAGGGAGGGAGGGAGGGAGGGAGGGAGGGAGGGAGGGAGGGAGGGAGGGAGGGACATGATTAGTACAGAATTTACATAATTCATCGCATCAACCAATCTATGGAGAAATACCCATGCAGAAAGAGAGAGAGATAATGAGTACAGTATATCTGCATTCAACACCTCACATATTTTCACCCAACCACCATCTTCCATCTTGGTAAAAAAAAAAAAAAAACGGTATTTTCCTTGCGCACAAAGGCTAATAATATATGTGGGAGAGAAGAAACAGAAAAGAGAGAGTGTAGGCGTTGCATGTGACACTAAAGCTCATTGATCTCTTAGCAACAGTGGCTCAGTCTTCTCTAAAGAGCATTGTGTGGGTGGGAGAACAAAATAACACAACAAAAAAATCCCTGACTTTATCTTTAAAAATGTAATATTTAGCCTCAGTGCCACAATAAGAAGCATGCTAATATAAGACGCATGGCTGATTCTGCCTTTGGAGGTGTCGTGTGTTGTCTTAAATTACATAATCTAATTTATGGTTCACCTCTGGAGCATAACGTGTTAGGAGAGTCAACTCACACACCCATGTACACACATGCATGGAGAAAAAGAGAGAGAGAAAGAGAGAAGTGCTGAGAGAACACAGGCCAGAATGGCTCCTTGCCACCACCTCGGTAAATCAGTTTCCATTGGTCACACTCAGACCACATTAAAAAGTAATGTATTAAACGAGCGGCTCCTGTGTCTAGACAGTCATTTTGGGTCAAAAGGATCAACCAAATCTCTGTAAGGCTCTGGTGAAAAGTAGTGCACGATGCTGACTCTGCATCTGAAATGGCATCCTATTCCTTATATTGTGCACTACCTTAGGATGTAATTTCTGGTCAGATGTGTTGCACTACATGTGGAACTGTTTCAGATACAGCCATTTTGTGTCAAATTAAGGGCTTGTGTGTCTGGTCGACCATTTTGTGTCTTGATGATGCTGGGGATGAGTAGGATGAGGTCATAATGCTGAGTGGTCAGGTGATTAGGAACACAGTTTCCATGTCTGACTGAGCTGGTTAATGAGACTCAGTGACTCAGACAGACTAGAACAGGAGAATCATCAGCTCAGGATGAGAGACCTCTCTCCTGTCTCACAGAGGAGACACACAAAGAGACTAAGGCTGTGCCTCAATGGTTAGAGTGGTAGGGAGAATCTCAATTGCATACTCCTCGCCTCCTTCTCAAAACCCATTGGAGGAGAAGGTCAGAGGGGAGGGCTTTCTCATTCAGACACAGCCTTCTTATGAATAAATCATTGAGTTCCTGAAACCTAGGGCCCATTCCTGAGAAGTGAAAGGTCAATTGCTTGCCTACCTAATCGTTGGTGTAATCATGTCCATGTCTGAATAATATAATATTATGTGCCAGTTGCCGCTGTGATAACCACTGATTTATACTCTATATACATATATGACTGATAGGGAGACTAGCCAGTGGCTACTGGTTTAACACACAACCATTATTAGACCAATTACAACACACACACACACACACACACACACACGCACGAGTATGCACAGCAGAAACTCTAAAATCTCATAAATTATGACCAATTAACCAATTACATTTCCTGAATGGTCCTGCACTCACAGCCATTTAAGAGCTTGGCCTTATTTCCACCAATCCACCTCGAAGAGAGCAATGTGGAGACCGACTATGATATGGTTTGCATTACATCCATCAACAATATCACTCCATTAACGTGTGACAATTATTTCCGTCCCCCTAGCCACCGCGGCAGTTATTTCCTTCCTCTTGGCTGTGTGACGATTATTTCCATCCCCAGTCTGACCTGTGCACTGGGTATTTCCTTCCCCCTTGCCAGGGTGCCTATGTATGCCAGGGGACAGGCTGCAGTGGCGGTGTGTGTGTGTGTGTGTGTGTGTGTGTGTGTGTGTGTGTGTGTGTGTGTGTGTGTGTGTGTGTGTGTGTGTGTGTGTGTGTGTGTGTGTGTGTGTGTGTGGACAGACTAGGGACTGAAATAACTAATTCCTGCCTCAGGGCATGTCCGGGCAGACTGACGCTTAACGAGACAGAAATAACAGCGAGAGAAAAAAAAAGGGGAGCAGGAGAGAGATGGAGAGAGAGAGAGATGGAGAGAGAGAGAGATGGAGAGAGAGAGAGATGGAGAGAGAGAGAGATGGAGAGAGAGAGAGATGGAGAGAGAGAGAGATGGAGAATGATGGAGCGTGGGAGAGAGAAAGAGAGTGAGAGAGAGAGAGATGGAGAGAGAGAGAGATGGAGAATGATGGAGCGTGGGAGAGAGAAAGAGAGTGAGAGAGAGAGAGAGAGCAAGACAGAGAGAGCAAGACAGAGAGAGAGAGAGAGAGAGAGAGAGAGAGAGAGAGAGAGAGAGAGAGAGAGAGAGAGAGAGAGAGAGAGGGAGGGGGGAGTTGAAAGAGCACTCATGAGCTCAGTGAGGTGAAAGTGCAGCCTTTCTAAAAGCTCTGTGATCTGAGAATTAAAAAGAGGAGCTTTAATTAACTATCTAGTGTTAGGAGGGAGGAGAGGAGGGGGGAGAGGAGGGAGGAGAGGAGGGAGGAGAGGAGGGGGGTGAGGAGGGAGGAGAGGAGGGAGGAGAGGAGGGGGGTGAGGAGGGAGGAGAGGAGGAGAGGAGGGGGGAGAGGAGGGGGAGAGGAAGGGGGAGAGGAGGGAGGAGAGGAGGGGGGAGAGGAGGAGAGGAGGGGGGAGAGGAGGGAGGAGAGGAGGGGGAGAGGAGGGGGGAGAGGAGGGAGGAGAGGAGGGAGGAGAGGAGGGGGGAGAGGAGGGAGGAGAGGAGGGAGGAGAGGAGGGGGGAGAGGAGGGAGGAGGGAGGAGAGAGAGTCTGAGAGAGGACAGGTGTGTGTGTGTGTGTGTGTGGGTTGTGTGTGTGTGTGTACGTGTGTACGTGTGGATGTCTTGGTGAGGTTGTATTCTTCAGTATCTTAGTCACTTAATAGTGTTTACATACTGCATCACCAACCTCTTCTGTGTGTACTGTATACTATAAAGCTTACTATGCCACTGTATCTTAGTCCAACGCCACCCTGACATTTATGTATATATTCTCAATCCATTCCTTACTTAGATTTATGTGTATTTGGGTATATGTTGTCAAACTGTTAGATATTACTTGTTAGATTCTACTGCACTGTTGTTAGAGAGGGAGGGTTAGAAGCACAAGCATTTCACTACACCCCCAATAACATCTGCTAACCACGTGTATGTGACCAATACATTTGATTTGATTTTGATTTACATCCAGAGTGTGTTCAGGCTGCACACTACAGTAGTCTGTCTGTCAGTGTGTTCAGGCTGCACACTACAGTAGTCTGTCTGTCAGTGTGTTGAGGCTGCACACTACAGTAGTCTGTCTGTCAGTGTGTTGAGGCTGCACACTACAGTAGTCTGTCTGTCAGTGTGTTGAGGCTGCACACTACAGTAGTCTGTCTGTCAGTGTGTTGAGGCTGCACACTACAGTAGTCTGTCTGTCAGTGTGTTGAGGCTGCACACTACAGTAGTCTGTCTGTCAGTGTGTTGAGGCTGCACACTACAGTAGTCTGTCGGTCAGTGTGTTGAGGCTGCACACTACAGTAGTCTGTCTGTCAGTGTGTTGAGGCTGCACACTACAGTAGTCTGTCGGTCAGTGTGTTGAGGCTGCACACTACAGTAGTCTGTCTGTCAGTGTGTTGAGGCTGCACACTACAGTAGTCTGTCTGTCAGTGTGTTGAGGCTGCACACTACAGTAGTCTGTCTGTCAGTGTGTTGAGGCTGCACACTACAGTAGTCTGTCTGTCAGTGTGTTGAGGCTGCACACTACAGTAGTCTGTCGGTCAGTGTGTTGAGGCTGCACACTACAGTAGTCTGTCTGTCAGTGTGTTGAGGCTGCAGACTACAGTAGTCTGTCTGTCAGTGTGTTGAGACTGCACACTACAGTAGTCTGTCTGTCAGTGTGTTGAGGCTGCACACTACAGTAGTCTGTCTGTCAGTGTGTTGAGGCTGTCATTGTTTATCTAGTTCACTTAAGCCTCCCCTCCCTCGCTTCACAGTGAAGTGGTTGATGGGTAATCTTGTGAATGGAGATCAGTCAATGGGCCAGGCGGTGGGCATTCCGCTCAGGGCCCCAGTGCATCTTGGGAAGAGGATTTGGGCTTGGGATGATTGCGTAACGCCTGGCTACATGTGCCAGAGAACAGGATCAAGATAGATAAACATGCTATGGGACTGGAGAGCTGAAGAAACTGTCAACATACTGTCAACACAACAACACATCACTGAAGACTTGTTGTTGACTGTGAAGATTCATGTGCAATATGCAAATAGATGTACTGGTATTGAAATATGCAAATAGATGTACTGGTAGTGCAATATGCAAATAGATGTACTGGTATTGCAATATGTGTCACGAGATGGGATATGGAGAGACCAAGACGCAGCGCAGGGATAGTAGTTCGACATTTCTTTATTTATATATATACTATGTATATTCAAATATATATATACTATGTATAATCAAACCAAAAAATGACGAACTAAAATAACACCAAACAAACAGACTAACGAACGTCACGTTCACAAAAACACACCAAATGAACGGACGTAACGAACACACTTACTTCACCGTAACTGCGACATACGATAACGATAACGACCCACACCAGAGTGAAGGACAGACTCAACATATATGGGATCCCTAATTACAGACAATGCCGTGCAGCTGCCTCTAATTAGGGATCCAACCCAAAACCCCACACAGAGACAGAAAAGAACGACACTGTCAGACTCTGACCATAACTACATAGAGAAGCAAATAGGCTTCTCTATGGCCAGAGCCTGACAATATGCAAATAGATGTACTGGAATTGCAATATGCAAATAGTTGTGAGTTTACTCTATAAGTTGTGATAATACATCACTAAAGACTTGGGTGTGCTTGAATTGGAGCGGTGAACCTTTTTCTACTGCTTGAGTACCGCTTCTAGAATATTCACTCTAAGATATGAACTCTGGTACTGTAAAATTAAAGAACCAGCACTTTTTTATTTCGACTTCAATCTAGTCTAGTACACAGCCATGGGGAAACCATAGGAATCTATTGTAGCCGAGTGGTTAAAGTGTTGGGCTGACAAGGTAAAAAATCTGTCATTCTGCCCATGAACGTTAACCCACTGTTCCGAGGTCGTCATTGTAAACTGACTTGCCTACTAAAATAAAGGTAAAAAGAAATACTTTGTAATTAAATCATCCTCCCATGTAGGAGATGGTTATTATTGGAGGGGATTAATTCAATCTCAAGCAGAACCACCACAGGGAACCACAGAGTAGTAGTGCTAGTAGCATTCGAGTTGGAATTACGGGTTTAGTTTTACATATGGTATGTGGAAACCAATCACATGGGAAATCAGGATACACATACAGACACACAAGCAAAGACGAATGCGCAAGCACACACTTGCATAATGAATCAATATTGTTTTCATTAGCAAACTGGAGGAGGAAGGCACTGGGATGTAATTAATCTACACTGACTGCAGAGCTGCTCTCTCTCCCTGTCTCTGTCTCTTTCTCTGTCTCTCTCTCTCACACACACACACTCTTTCTATCTCCCCATCAAAGTGTAATCACAGATAAGATGGAAAAAACTAAACTGCTAATCAAGATGTGTGTGTGTGTGTATGTGTGTGTGTGTGTGTGTGTGTGTGTGTGTGTGTGTGTGTGTGTGTGTGTGTGTGTGTGTGTGTGTGTGTGTGTGTGTGTGTGTGTGTGTATTTGTGCATGTGATTGATTGATCAGCATTTAACTGCAATTCTGAAGGCAAAGATTTCCCCCTTGAAGCTAAATAATTATCACCAGTTCCCCGGGAGAGCATTTCCAGTGGCAGCCATGTTAGTTGAGTCTCCTTCACAGGCCTCAGGCCTCGGGCAGTGGGATAGAGATGATAAAAAGCTGCTGCGGCTCACAATGCATCATTAGGGTCAAATTGGCTCGTATTATCCCTTTTTCTCCCCAATTGGTAGTTACAGTCTTGTCCCATCACTTCAACTCCCCTCCGGTCTTGTTTCTCCGAAACACGACCCTGCCAAGCCGCACTGCTTCTTGACACACTGCAAGCCAGCCGCACCAATGTGTCGGAGGAAACACTGTCAAACTGGCGACCGAAATCAGCTTGCAGGCGCCCGGCCCGCCACAAGGAGTTGCTAGAGTGTGATGGGACAAGGAAATCCCGGCCGGCCAAACCCTCCCCTAATCTGGACAACACTGGGCCAATTGTGCGCCGCCACATGAACCTCCCAGTCATGCCGGCCGGGTGTAGAGATGCCTCAAATACTGCAATACAGTGCCTTAGACCGCTGTGCCACTCGGGAGGCCACAGTGCTTTATATTGACATCCAGGGGCGGCCCGCCCATTAGGCAAGATTCGGCGATCGCCTAGGGCGGCACTTGAATTTGGGGCGGCATTTTGACAATTGGCTGCTGCCCTCCGGCGCCCCTGATCGGCTACTACACTGTGTAGTAGCGCTGGAGGGCGGCAGCCAATTGTCAAAATTGCCTAGGGCGGCAGGTCGTCCAGGGCCGCCCCTGTTGACATCGACCTTCGCCTCTCCCGAGCCTGTTGGTGGAGTTGCAGCGATAAAACAAGATTGTTACTACTAATTGGATATCACGAAATTGGGTAGAAAAAGGGCAAAACACTTCAAAACAAATAAAACAAAAAAAACACAACACTTTTGTCACATGATCCATTCGAACGTTTGGAATTCCTACCCAGTTGTCATGTCAACACAGCTGTCAGCATGGCGCAGCACAACCCATGATCAGGGTTGACAGAACAGAGACCAGCACAACAGGATATGTATACAAATTATTGTACATGGTTTAGCAGTAAATAAATGTAATTTCGAAGTGAATCAATTTCAACTGACCAATTTCAACTGACATTGTCGACCATTAACTGTGATAGCTAGCTTATTTTATTGCTTGCTTGGTTAGCTCATTGCTAGCTAGCGTGCTGTGTTGGTGTTTACAATGTCATTTTGGCTAGCTAGCTAAATTATACAGGCTGCATTTCTTTTATATCCTTGCTGTTACAATAACCAAACGGTTGGATAAACAAATAATTTGTGAAACCAAAATGTAATGTAGCAGATGACATGGTGTGAGTTTAGAATTTTGAAACAAGCAGCTTCAATTTGATTGGCTGTTGCATGCAATTTGTATCGCGTTTGAATTTTAATAGCAAGGATATAAAAGAAATGCAGCCTGTATAATTTAGCTAGCTAGCCAAAATGACATTGTAAACACCAACACAGCGCGCTAGCTAGCAATGAGCTAACCAAGCAAGCAATAAAATAAGCTAGCTATCACAGTTAATGGTCGACAATTTCAGTTGAAACTGGTCAGTTGAAATTGATTCACTTCGAAATTACATTTATTTACTGCTAAACCATGTACAATAATTTGTATACATATCCTGTTGTGCTGGTCTCTGTTCTGTCAACCCTGATCATGGGTTGTGCTGCTTTGTGTAACCCCAGCCTTACATTGTCCATTAGACTAAGCATATTTTTCTTCCTCTCTCATAATTCATACAATTAGTAAGCCTATAATAACAGCTACATGACCCAATGTCAACTGGAATTCAACTGAAATGTATTTACATCATCAAAGAGAAAAGGAAAAATAAACCCCTCTTAGGTCGTTGGGGGGAAATCCGGTGACATTTTTACAAAAGTTCCTCTTGTCATGCACAAACATGCACCTGTTAAGAAACTATCTGTGAAAATTATTAGAGCACCCTGGGATCGATGGTCAATTGAAACATTGTATGCTTCAAAGAAATGCAAAAAAGGTGGCAAACAAGTCAGGATGCTCAGCTGATTGGTTGACCTACTGTCAATTGAGAAATGTTGTGATTAAACTTAACAAACAAATAAATGATATAACCAAAACAAGATAAATAACATAAACAACAATGGGAAAAAACTTTGGAGCGCTTTAAATTATATAATGGGGAGAATTCATCGCCATTGTTCATTGAAGTTGATAACAAAACCTTTTGATATAGCCAATAATTATTATACATTTAAAGTGGACAAACTGACCAGTGAAATGACAACAGTTAACCTTCCTATTTGTGGAAGATGTAATAATGAAAGAGAAGGATTGCCGTTTTGAATTTGGTTAAGTTTGTGAGGAAGAGGTGGAAAAAACAGTTGTTATCCATCAATAATGATAACCCTCCAGGTAAAGACAACCTACAGTAGATGGGAAACCATTGAGAATGGTAGCAGACTATTGCCAGCCCTATTTATCATGTCTTTAACCAAAGGATTGTTTGTGTCCAGAGCCGTGGAAGGAAGTTAAAGTAATTCCACTACCTGAAAATAGCAACGCACTCTTTGCTAGATCTGTTTAAACAAATACAATGCTATTTTTTAAAGAAAACGTTAACTACTGACTTTCAGCATGCATATAGGGAAGGGAACTCAACTTGTACTGTACTGACTCAGATGCCTGACGATTGGCTAAAAAAATTGCATAATAAGATGTTAGTTGGAACTGTATTGTTAGATTTCAGTGCAGCCTTTGATGTTATCAATCAAAAACTCACTTGTTAGAGTGAATTCTAGAATGTAGCGGTCTTCCAGATTGCAGTATTGCGGTGCCCCGTGAATCTGACAACAAATTAGTCTGGATTACATTATCTGAGCTCTGCTCGGTCCAGTCTATCACCGTCAGAGAGGACAGGACAGGTGAAAGGGTCGTTGGGAGGTACTGGCTGACTAGGTGAAACATTTTGACACACCTACTCATTCAAGGGTACTATTGTACTATTTTCTACATTGTAGAATAATAGTGAAGACATCAAAACAATGAATTAACACATATGGAATCATGTAGTATCCAAAAAAGTGTTAAACATATCAAAATATATTTTATATTTGAGATTCTTCAAAGTAGCCACCTTTTGCCTTGATGACAGCTTTGCACACTCTTGGCATTCTCTCAACCAGCTTCATGAGGAATGCTTTTCCAACAGTCTTGAAGGAGTTCCCACATTTGCTGAGCACTTGTTGACTGCTTTTCTGTTACTCTGCGGTCCAACTCATCCCAAACCATCTCAATTGGGTTAAGGTTGGGTGATTGTGGAGGCCAGGTCATCTGATGCAGCACTCCATCACTCTCCTTCTTGGTCAAATAGCCCTTACACAGCCTGGAGGTGTGTTGGGTCATTGTCCTGTTGAAAAACAAATGATAGTCCCACTAAGCGCAAAACCAGACGGGATGGTGTATCTCTGCAGAATGCTGTGGTAGCCATGCTGGTTAAGCGTGCCTTAAATTCTAAATAAATCAATGACATTGTCACCAGCAAAGCACCCACACCAACACACCTCCTCCTCCATGCTTCACGGTGGGAACCACACATGCATCCGTTCACCTACTCTGCGTCTCACAAAGACACGGCAGACGGGTCCTCATGAGAGCCATTCATTATAGTGCTTGATGGTTTTTGCGACTGCACTTGAAGAAACTTTCAAAGTTCTTGAAATGTTCTGGATTGACTGACCTTCATGTCTTAAAGTGATGATGGACTGTCGTTTCTCTTTGCTTATATGATCTGTTCTTGCAATAATATGGACTTGGTCTTTTACCAAATAGGGCTATCTTCTGTACACCACCCCTACCCTGTCACAATACAACAAGGCACACCTGTTAATTGAAATGCATTCCAGGTGACTACATCATGAAGCTGGTTGAGAGAATGCCAAGAGTGTGCAAAGTCAAAAGGTGGCTACTTTGAAGAATCTCAAATATAAAATATATTTTGATTTGTTTAACACTTTTTGGTTACTATATGATTCCATATGTGTTATTTTGTAGTTTTGATGTCATCACTATTATTCTACAATGTAGAAAATATTTAAAATAAAGAAAAACCCTGGAATGAGTAGGTGTGTCAACTTTTGACTGTTACTGTATATACAGTATATATTTCATAGGCCTGTTTTGGTGTATTTTGTTAAATATGAAAAGCTGAGGTAATTAAACTCCCATGCACATATGGTCCATATCTGACCATTTATCAAATGATATGGAGTGACCTTGTCATTCTATGTTAGACATTTATTTTTCCCACTAACGGTGAGGATTTCTGGAGCTGATAAAGGATGATGCACTCCGATGAGGAGGTAGGAGGATGAATATTAATCTCACACAGAGTAGAGAACATTCAGAGCACAGCTACGAAATGGCGGCCGTAATGTCACAGCTTAATCACGTCTAAAAAAAGTAGATAGATTCCTGCTTCTCTGTCACTCGCTCTCTCTCTCTGAGATGGGGGAGAGAAATATGGCTCCCTAAATGAGATATGTATCAAAGTAAAACACCATTCAGATTCTGACAGATATGAACACGGGTAGGCTACTACATTGACAGCTTTTACGCAGTATGGGTACACTAAACATTACGCATGGCGCATGAGTGTCAAGTATCAACATTCAACACCAAGGCTTCACCATCCACTGCGTCTCGTGTTCCAAAACAAAACGCACAAGGGACGGGGAGGGACAGAGACCCATGCATTAATAAAACAAATAGATCCTCACCTGTCCTTTTACGAGACTTGCGGCAAATTGCCTCATCACCGCTTCCACTGTGTAGGCGCTGGACCATCCGCGGGGGGTTAACAGCTCCATGCATATCGCTCCGCCGTCCAGTACGTATCCGTTTTCCAACCGGGGGGTGAGCACCCGCATGAAAGGCGGGGAGAAGGGGAAATTGTCGGGGAAAGAGACATTCAGCAGTATGAACTCGGTGTTCGTTTCTTTCATGTCCTGCCACAGCGCCGAGTCTTTGTCCACCTGGTGGAGCTTGACGTTCCAGTCAAATAGGTTGTCGTCGACCAGCTCTACCGTTATAAAGTTGTCTCCCAACCGCCGGATCTCCTGGAGTTCCTTCATGAGTCTTCTCGTCCGGACTTGGGTGCAGTGCTGCCGGTGAGGGGCTAGTGGTGGTATTGATGCACTGGTCGCTGATTTCCCAACCCCGATCCCACCTCCTCCTCCTCCGCCCCCCATCTGCTGTTTCTCCTTGGTGTCCTTGCCCTGTTGCTTATCCTTTACGGGCGGTTTGTCCTTGCTGCTGTGCTGGTCCAGCTTCTTCGCTTTTATCTCGGGGGTGCTGAGGAGGTTGTTGGTCTCGTTGGTGGTCTGAGAGTGCTGCTTAGCGTTGTTCTTGGTGTTCCCCTTGGTCCCCTTTAGCGAGCCCTGGTGATGCTTGGGGTCCTCTGTGTCCCGGTCGTGAAGACGAATCAGACCGATTTTACGCAGTAGAGTGGCCATTATGTTTTCGCCGAGCGCAGGGCGATCGAGATTCACGATTCTCCCTTTATAGCCAACCACTGATGTTAGACGGTGAAACCGTAAAAAAACGTCAACCGTGTGCCGCAATCCCTCAGCTATACTGCAGCCTCTGGACAGACGCTTGCATGTAGCCTAGTCGTTCTTCAGTGCATCATTCCGACGAGGTCCGACTGAAAAAACACACACGCCATTAATAAACCGATGAACTGCTGTCTATTCGATTTGCAGTTGAATAAATCTGCCACTGAAGATAAAATTATCAAATTCAATAGTAGCCTAGTGGACTGACCATGTTGTGCCAATTGACTGCATTCCTAGTGGCAATCAATGGCTGCTGAATGTCTCTGCTATTATCCATTAGGCTACATAGGGTACAGAATACATAGCTGATTTGAAATAAGCATATACACTGTTATTCCTCTTATAAAAGGTTATAATACACACATAGCACACCACCTCTATTGTAATATATACATCGATTTACCATTTATAAGTCCGTTCGGAAAAATGAAACCCTCCCAATGTCCTCGGTGTAACCTATGCGACGAAAAGGCGAATCTTCAGCAGCACTGGCAGTAGCTGTTACAGTGGAGAGAGAGGGATATTAAACGGTTACCATCCAACAAAGCGAGCTATAGGCTTTGATGTAACTGCAGCTGCCGCAACACTGTCTCTAATGTTACTGAGGACAAACCTAACCCGCTAATCCTTGGCGAGGACTCACACAATCCTCGTTAGCTCGCTGCGCTCACACACACACACACACAAATAGCAGCGGAAAGGAACGACCGGCCAGACGTGGGTTGGCTTCCGCCGCTCTACCTGGTTTGAATGGTTAATGATGTGGAGAAAGAGAGATGGCTAGATGTAGACGAAAGAGGGGAGAGTGAAAGTGGGCCGGGCTTTTCAGCCAATGTCATCCTATCATCACCCATACTTAAGAGCCTTTTCCTACTCGGGTAAAAGAGGCCTATATGCCTCAGGACTGGGGTCAATTCCATTTCAATTCCAGTCAATTCAGAAAGCAGGATGATGTCAGTATAGTGGGACATCAGGTGTAGTGGTACGTTTTCGTTTGAGGGTACTGTAGTGTGGTCATTTTTCTACCCAAGCACAATCAATGTTATTGGGTTGTTCCTGAATGAACACATTGTTTTGGGTTAGTGTGTGTGTTGGTCAGGTTTTCTAGATGGGGTGACCCGTTAAAACTCATGAAACACAGCCATACATAAGAAACCTTGCGCTAGAATGACAAGGTTGTGATTCTGTCAATTATAATTCAGCAATCTAGCTTTTGGTGTTAAAATTAATAGTTATTGTTAGTGTTTTAAAATATGCTGAATACAAATATAAACGCAAAATGTAAAGTGTTGGTCCTGTGTTTCATGAGCTGAAATAAAAAATCCCAGAAATGTTCCATATGCACAAAAAGCTTATTTCTCTAAATTGTCAGGTGCAGCATATCAAGAAGCTGATTAAACAGCACAATCATTACATAGGTGCACCTTGTGCTGGGGACAATAAAAGGCCACTCTAAAATGTGAAGTTTTGTCACACAACACAATGCCACAGATGTCTCAAGTTTTGAGGGAGTGTTCAATAGGCATGCTGACTGCAGGAATGTCCACCAGAGCTGTTGCCAGGGAGTTTAATGTTAATTTCTCTACCATAAGCCGCCTCCAACGTCGTTTTAGACAATTTGGCAGTTCGTTCTAACAGGCCTCACAACCGCAGACCACGTTTAACCGAGCCAGCCCAGGACCTCCACATCCGGCTTCTTCACCTGCGGAATCGTCTGAGACCAGCCAACCGGACAGCTGATGAAGCTGAGGAGTATTTCTGTTTGTAATAAATCCCTTTTGTGGGGATGAAATTTCCCCCCCGGGGGAGCAATAAAGTACCTATCTATCTATCTAAAAATGTATTCCGATTGGCTGGGCCTGGCTACCCAGTGGGCGGGCCTTGGCTCCCAATTGGGTGTGCCTATGCCCAGTTGTGAAATCCATAGATTAGGGCCTAATTAATTTATTTCAATTGACTGATTTCCTTATGAACTGTAACTCAGTAAAATTGTTGAAATTCTTGCATGTTTATATTTTTGTTTAGTATATAATAAACATTAATGTAAACAGTTATTATATTTGATGAAATCATATTTAAAGTACTGTCCCACTGCCCTTGAATTATAGTACTATAGTACTGACGTTTTAGCTATAAACATGCACAAAACGAACCTTCAATCAACTTAAATGTATTTTCCTTCATTAGATATTCTATAAACACACTGAAATATATCTGAATCGATTTTAGATGCTATATAGCAAATAAACAGCATAGGATGACGGTGGAAGGAATCAGGGGGATATTTTTTTATTTTTTTATTTAACCTTTATTAAACTAGGCAAGTGAGTTAAAACAAATTCTTATTTCCAATAACGGCCTACGCCGGCCAAACTCAGACGACGCTGGGCCAATTGTGTGCCGCCCTATGGGACTCCCAATCACGGCCAGTTGTGATAAAGTCTGCAATTGAACCAAGGTCTGTAGTGACGCCTCTAGCACTGAGATGCAGCGCCTTAGACCGCTGCGCCACTCGGGAGCCCTATATAATAAGGGTAGGAAAAGAAAGGAAGAAAGCACCTGCCATGTAAGAAATGGAGGATAGAAAATAGGCTCCATTTATGAACGGGACAGAATTTTGGGGATAGTAGAGGTGTTTCAGGATCAAGGGCGCCCGAGTGGTGCAGCGGTCTAAGGCACTGCATGTCAGTGCTAGAGGTGTCACTACAGACCTTGGTTCGATTCCAGGCTGTATCACAATCTGTCTGTGATTGGGAGACCCATAGGGCGGCGCACGATTGGCCCAGCGTCGTCCGGGTTTGGCCGTCATTGTAAATAAGAATTTGTTATTGTCACAAAATTGTAAAACAGAGAGTATGTTATCTACAAGCTTCTACGAAGTCTTATTGATGAGTTCATGACAAGTGTGAGGTGAAGTGTGACACTAATGTATTTTGAATGAGAAAATAGTGTCCCAGTTCATTTCCTAAAGTGTCCTACTAACACTGAATGCCATGCTTTTTTTTAGGGGTTGTAGCCTGCACTGAATAATACATTATAAAGTTGTTTTTGTTTAAACATTTAGATAAGACCTAAATTTAAATAAACATCACTTGACTAGGGGTAAACTGATTTTGATTGTCTACATAGTGATCAACCAAAAATTTTCCCACTCATGCATACTTCACCCTAAACCAAATTCCAATTCCAAAACTGAAATAAATAGTCCTCTAAAATATTTGGTAGGTTATTCATGTCTATGTTCTATCCTAACAGGACAAGAGAGATGGGAATATATTTAGTGTAGCCTATAGCCTAATACTTGTGTGAATTATGTTAAGGCTATTATATTACAAAGTGGATTCAAACAAGCTGTCTCAAGTAGCCTTCAAAGTATTTTACTCTATTGTATATTTTGTTGTTTCACTGCACTGCTTTTATGAATTTAAAACACTTACAAAACATTGTCCATCAAGCTATAAATAAACGCAGGCAAATTCACTGCATTAAACATGCATGGTGAGGATGATACATTTTGACAATCAATGATAGACCTACAAGTCGTACGACCTTAGTACGTTGTAGCAAGTTGCAACAATGTATCGATATTTCAGAGCACGACGCTTTGCGGTAATCTGCAGCTGCAGACGGTAGTCTGTCGTCACGGCAACTACACATTTGCCAGTGATTGGTTCTCACCCTTCCGGAAAGCAGCCTTAACGTAAAAATACATGAAAACAAAAATGTGCTTTTTGTTATTAATTTAATGTTAGCCATACGGTTATCAGTATGGGTCATTTTAGGGTTAATGTTAGTTTTAAAAGCAGATTCTGAGAAGATAAATTGTAAAAAATAGACGGGGTTTAGCATTAATTATTACCTTGTGGATGTGGTGACGACTTATTGGGAGTCTGGAAAATGACTTCAATTGTGATGCATTGTTAAAAGGCTTTGACTTTTTATATTTCCACAAATATTTTATGTTTATGAGAAATAAAAACATAACATTTTGTTGGAGACATGGCTGAGAAATTTGATAACCTCGAGGAGCATCTCGAGAAGTTCGTTGAAAATATTCGACAGATGGGAATCATCGTTAGCGACTTTCAACCAAGCAGTCAAACAGGACTCAACCAAAAACTGTAAGTGATGCTAATTAGCTAGCTACCTGTTTCTAGTATTACTAGCCGTCATAGCTAGCCACTTAAATATGTGACAACTTACTCTCCAGGTTATCAATACACTACAGTTGTTTACAAAAGTTAAACGATGGTTAGCCAATGCTAGTTAGCCTTCACATAGCTAAGTTAGTTAGCTACTTTGATAGCTAACATTAGCTAGTACAGTCAATGGCATAGCGCATGGATGGGCAACTCCAGTCCTCAGGGCCCGGAGTGGTGTCACACTTTTTAAACTCAAGATCATAACTAATTGATTAAATGGAGTCGGGCGTGTTAGTTGTGGCTGGGGAAAAAAGTGTGACCAATCAGGCCCCGAGGACTGAAGTTGCCCATCCCTGTCATATACACACAGCAGGGTATAAAGGACTGCACATAGATGAATTACCTGATTAAAGGCTAACTGGCAGTCATGTTGAGGTAGATAGTTTTGGTAAATGATTTTGCCTGCTAGTTGTTGAAACTTCTCTACTCCTGTTCATTTCAGAAACTACATGATCACGGGACTGCAGGACATTGAGAAATGTCGCCCACAGCTTCATGAGATCAACGTTCCTCTCGAAGCTTTTGAGTGAGTAGATATACCAACTTAAACATACATCTGCCATGTCTAGATCTCTAGCTTATTTGTGAGACTCTGAAGACCAGGCTTTATTATGTAACTTTTGAAAGCCTAGGGAAGTTCTCAGGAACATGATCCAGGCTGTATCACCGGACGTGATTGTGAGTCCCGTAGGGCGGCGCACAATTGGCCTAGTGTCGTCTGAGTTTGGCCGGTGTAGACCGTCATTAGGGTTGCACATTTTGGGGAATATTCAGAGGTGAAAACTTAACGTGGGAATTAACGGGAATATATGGGAATTAACAGAAATACATGCATATTAATACCGTTTAAATTTAGATGTTTTTTGCATTGGATATATTTACCAGAAACATAAACCTTTTACCTTAACATAAGTAGACTTAATTGCAAATTATTAAATCCTTCCAATACAAACTTTAGTTACTAATTTAACTTTTAATTAAATGAGTTGACTCTTCACATGGGATGATTTCACTGAACAACAAAATAAATGTTGAATGATCCCCAATGATCCATCGCATCTCCCAAAAACGTTTTCAATATACATCTGTAAAATGATAGTCTAGAAACTAAAGCTTTGGTTGTCTTCCTCTCAGGCTTCCATGTCTTCTCCCTGGACCTCCTCAATGTCCACCTCTTTGAACATCAGACTCTGAGGCCTCATCTTCACTGTCACTTTCCAACCTTGTTGCGGATGGCTTGTTGTCAGTTGATCTCTGCACCAGACAGGATGCTCTTGCCATTACACTTGGGGTCCAACATGTACGCTGCGGCATGTATGGGCTTCAGGCAGAAGTCTGCACGCTTTTTGCTGTATTTCAGAACTGCAGTTTCCTCTGCTTGGAGCAACAGTGAAGTGGGCAGGGCAGTACAGATTTCTTACATCTGCAAGCAGAGTCTGAACGTCAGACAGGATGGCAGCTTCAATGTGAGGCTCTTATTATTCTTGCTTGGTGAGGTCGATTGCTGCTATAACTTGATGACCCTTCACATACCTAACCATTTACTTGGCTCTCTTGTATAGTGTATCCATTGTTTTCAGTTCCATGATGTCTTTAAAGAGCAGATTCAATGCATGAGCAGCACAGCCAATGGGTCTGATGTGAGGGTAGGACTCCTCCACTTTAGACCAAGCAGCCTTCATGTTGGCAGCATTGTCTATCACCAGTGCAAATACCCTCTGTGGTCCACGGTCATTGATGACTGCCTTCAGCTCATCTGCAATGTAGAGACCGGTATGTCTGTCGTCCCTTGTGTCTGTGCTCTTGTAGAATACTGGTTGAGGGGTGAAGATGATGTAGTTAATTATTCCTTTCCCACAAACATTCAACCACCCATCAGAGATGATTGCAATACAGTCTGCTTTCTCTATGTTTTGCTTGACCTACACTTGAACTCTGAACTCTACATCCGGCAAATGAGTAGATAAAGCATGTCTGGTTGGAGGGGTGTATGCTGGGTGAAGAACATCCAGAATTTTCTTCCAATACGCATTGCCTGTGAGCATTAGAGGTGAACCAGTTGCATACACAGCTCAAGCAAGACATTCATCAGCATTTCTCTGACTACGTTACTCCATTGAGTCAAAAAAACATCTGATTCCAGGAGGACCATGAGCTGTTGGTATCGATAAGGTGTCTGATTCATCATTTTCACCTCAAATAGAAGTAGAGGGACTTTTGTCAGAGGTTGCTTGTTGTGAGCGCTGAGGGAACTTTATGCACTTGGCCAGATGATTCTGCATCTTTGTTGCATTCTTCACATATGATTTGGCACAGTATTTGCAAATGTACACCGCTTTTCCTTCTACATTAGCTGCAGTGAAATGTCTCCACATATCAGATAGTGCCCTTGGCATTTTCCTGTGAAGATTAGGGACAAATGTGTAAAAAAAAAACAACAACATACAATTCCATGTACAGATAAATAGTTAAGCATTTAGATTAAACAACTCCCTTTTTTAAGATGCATGTTTTAAAATAAAACATGTATGGAAACAAGTGAATTAACACTCCTCAGTTAGCAGGCTCAAGCAAGCTAAAACCCACATGGTAGCAAAAGCTACTAGCAGAAATGATTTAAACACACTTTGCTGTAGGGTACTATTTAACAAAAAATCATGTATGTCATATAAATATATTCAATAAAGGTTCACTGTTATAAGTTCTTTAAAAAAAAAAAAAGGGTTTAACTTCCAAAAGTTTCTGACCCTTTGCAATCCTAGTCTAGGGTGATATGATCCTTGACTCGTTTCTCAAAGCACTTCGTGATGACAGAGGTGAATGCTACAGTGCGATAGTCATTTAGTTCCGTTACCATTTGCTTTCTTGGTACAGGAACAAGAGTGATACTCAGTGATGTGTTCTGTTGGATTTGCCCCAAACGTAACTCTTTGTATTCAGGACAAAGTTAATTTGTTTGCCAAATTTTTTGCCGTTTTAATTTAGTGCCTTGTTGCAAATAGGATGCATGTTTTGGAATAATTGTATTAAGTACAGGCTTCCTTTTCACTCTTTAGTATTGTGGAGTAACTACAATTTCCTCAGTTTTCTCCTATCACACCCATAAAACTTAAAGTCACCATTGGCCTCATGGTGAAATCCCTAAGCGGTTTCCTTCCTCTCTGGCAACTGAGTTAGGAAGGACGACTGTGTCTTTGTGGTGACTGAGTATTTATTCACCATTAAAAAGTGTAATTTAATAACTTCACCATATGGTATTCAATGTCTGCTTTAAAAAATGTTTTACCCATCTACCAGTAGGTGCCCTTCTTTGTGAGTCATTGGAAAACCTGGTCTTTGTGGTTGAATCTGTGTTTGAAATTAATTGCTCACCTGTGAGGCCTTACACATAATTGTATGTGTGGGGTACAGAGACGAGGATGTCATTAAAAAACAAAAAACATGTTAAACACTATTGCACACAGTGAGTCCATACAACTTATTATGTGGCTTGTTAAGCAAATGTTTACTCCTGAACTCATTTAGGCTTGCCATAGCAAAGGGGTTGAATACTTGACTCAAGACGTTTTTAAATTTACATTTCATTTGTAAACATTTCTAAAACACAATTACAATTTTACATTATGGGATATTGTGTGTATGTAGGCCAGTGACACATCTGAATTTAATCAATTTTGAATGTGGGAAAAGTCATACTTTACTGTAAAGTAGCCTAAACAAAATGGGTACAAAAATAACCTACATTTGTACAAACAAGTCTTTCAAGGCTTTACAGAATACTTGAGCTTATCCTATAGACCCCCCATATTCAACTGACTGTCCGGATTCGGACCCCGTATCATATAAACACATTAAATTGACATGGATGAATGTGTAGAATTGCAGGAAATTGGCTTTAAAACAGCAAACCAATACTCTGCCCCATACAAAATGTCTAGAATTGTGGGAAATTAGCTTTAAAACTGCACAATTTTCTCTCTGCCAACAAGAGGGGTGTGAACAGTTTGGGTTGTGAGGTAGGGCTGTGTTACTATGACAATATCCTCCAGACCTTTGCCACCTAGGAAATGTACCCTTTACCCTGACGATCTGTTTGCAAGTGAATTGGGTCAGGTGTGCTGGCTCACCTTTAACATCTTTATCACTGCCAAAGGTGCTTTAACAAAGTTCTGAGTAAAGGATCTGAATACTTCTTATTTTTAATACATTTACAAACCTGTTTTTGCTTTGTCATTATGGGGTATTGTGTGTAGATCTGAGTAAAAAACAACACTTTAATCAATTTAGAACAAGGCTGTGAAGTAACAGTGTGGAAAGTCAATGGGTCTGAATACTTTCCGAATGCACTGTATAATATTAGTTTTTAAAAGATAAGCTAATATAACTGAGTATTTTTATGGACACGAGAAACAGCCCTACCAAAACACTGTTCAGGCCTAGCACTAACACTGTTCAGGCCTAGCACTAACACTGTTCAGGCCTAGCACTAACACTGTTCAGGCCTAGCACTAACACTGTTCAGGCCTAGCACTAACACTGTTCAGGCCTAGCACTGTTCAGGCCTAGCACTGTTCAGGCCTAGCACTGTTCAGGCCTAGCACTGTGTCCTTTATATTGTATTCTTCCCACCAATTGACCCCTCTGTGCACAATGGGACAATGTGTCATTCCAGACATCGCCCAACCGTAGTTGCCACTTATCAAACCAATCACATAGTTTGCATGGGTGGAACGCCAAATAGAGATTGTTGATAAACTAGTGATGGGCATCATTCTGAGTCTTTTCGATGAGCCAGATCTTTTGTCTCCGTTCACCTAAAAGAGCTGTTCATTATTCTTGGTTCTTTGTTCGTTTAGTGCATCGAAATTTATGAAAAACAGCAACTTTCTAATGTATAGTCTATAAGGTTGACTACCATTATGTCAGATGGTGAAATGTGAGTTCAAATAAAAATGTTACCTGATGAAATTAATGAAATTTACACACTGTAAAAAAATTAGCATGGACCAGAATTAAGATCTCTCAACACTACCTTTTTGTTCCTGCACTGAGGATTGAACATTTACAAATTAGTTTTATAATGATTCGGTTCCCGACATTTACCAAAAATATCAGTTAAAGAGCTGTTAATTCGCAAACGACAACACTATTCTTAAAAAAAAAAAAATCTGAATTACGAGAAGCTAGTGTGTACTTTGTCCGACAGGGTAGGAAAAGGGACACGGACAAAACAAGGACTGCCTCTGGAGGGGAAACTAAGTAGTAATTTCTTCTCGGTGCAAATCAAATGTGAGCTTCAATTCCAGCGCGTCCGTTAGGGATGGGCACGGTTATCTGGCTATCGAACGGACGTTAGTGTTCGATTACTTGGTATACATAAACATATACAATTTGTGACATTGCTACATAGCCTACAAGGATAGACAATTATTTTCAAAAATGTTATAAAACTGTTTTGTGTACCCCTTTTTAATAATAAATACACAGCGGTAGCCTATAGACGTTTCACACGTGTAGCTTGTTGTTATTCAAGGTGGTGCTAAAGTAGCTCCATGTGAATTGGGAGATTTCTAATCAATGCAAAATGGAATAAAAATTATGTAATTAAGTTGGCTAACAGGCAGAGCATCGCGGCACGAGCAAGTCTCCATTTGAAGTTAAGGTTTTCTTTTAAAACATGTATTATTTGAAGAGTAAAGTAATTTCAAATGCCCATCCCTAGCTCTCATTCAAATGCAAAATCCAATAGTTAAGTTCTACAGACTTCTAATAGTCGTCAACGAGATTAGCTTTTGAAAGATGGCCACACAAGACAATGGTGAGCATAGCGGAAGGACAGTCACCCATGTACCAGCTCTTTCTCTCCCTCAGACCTCCACTTGGCCACAGACCTTCAGCCTAACTCAACAAATGTAATGTTTTGTCTTGTGTTGTCAGGTACATAGACCAGGGTCGTAACCCCCAGCTGTACACTAAGGAGTGTCTGGAAAGGGCCCTGGCCAAGAACGAGCAGGTCAAAGGCAAGATTGACACCATGACGGTAAGTGGCAGTAGATTCAAGCCTAAAAAAAACCTAGAAATAGGTCAGTACATTGAGGATATGATTACAAGTAGTCTTGGTTACACTTCAGTCAATGCCTGCTGGTTTAGGGTGTGATTATAATGCACTGTAAGACGTGTCCTAAGCATATACAGTATAACTCCCTATACTGTCTTATTACCATCAGAACCATAAATAATCTACAGCTTCAACCTTTGACCCCTCTGTCTCTGGTTGCAGAAGTTCAAGAGCCTGCTGATCTCTGAGCTGGGCAAGGTGTTTCCAGAGGAGATGACCAAGTACAAGGCTATCCACGGAGATGACCCCCCCTCATAGTGACCCTTGACGTTTAACCCCCCTGACCCCTAACCCCATGCTCAAAGCCCCAGTGGGGTCTCACCCAGCAGGATCAATGAGTCAGCCAGATGACATGCATTAATATTCAGGGAATATTAATAGGAAAGTGGGTTGTTGACATTGAGAAATAGACTAGTCGGAGATGAGAGCATGGTAGAGGTAGTTGGAATAGACTAGTCAGAGATAATGAGAGCACGGTAGAGGTAGTTGGAATAGACTAGTCAGACATAATGAGAGCGTGGTAGAGGTAGTTGGAATAGACTAGTCAGACATAATGAGAGCGTGGTAGAGGTAGTTGGAATAGACTAGTCAGAGATAATGAGAGCGTGGTAGAGGTAGTTGGAATAGACTAGTCGGAGATGAGTGCATGGTAGAGGTAGTTGGAGCAATTTTTTGTTTCTGATGTGGGACGAGTAATGTGGCAAAGATGCTCTATGGAAAGGTACAGAATATTGTGGACACCAAAAAAATAATCATAAAGGAGCTGAGAATTGAATTGTAAGAACCTATTGCCTTTTTCGAGTTTCTTTTAGTTGTACTGGAAATATGTCATTTTCTCAATCTGATGTCTGGCTAACTGTTTCCTCGTGCTGTGTTGAGATCCCACCTACAAGATGTACATAATGTTTATACTTCTACAGAACCTTTTTTGTAAAAATATCATTGTACAACACTGCAGACCTGGACTGCGACTCAGTTTGAATCAAGCTCGGGTATCAAAGGGTGTCTTGATCATGGGCAAGAAACTAGCCCAGAGGTTTTCAACACTGATTTTGTTTGGATTTTATCTTGTTAGAGTCAAATCATATTACAGTGTAAGAGGTTGTGTTCAGTGGGTATTTTTTTAACCAACAGAACTTGTTGAATGGAAATTCTATTTAATTTTTCTTTTCCATTTGTAAACATTCTCTCCCCACAGAACGTGACCAGATCAGTCCATCACCATGGTGAAGGGAGTAAGGTCAGAGTAGGCGATGACACTGGTTCTCCTATGGCACTCTCCAGTCTCTGGGTGTCAACATTCTCTTGTGTCCTCCGCGTCATGGCTTTCCCTGCTGTGTAATCCTGTACTGTTTGTGTGTGTGGTGTGGGGTTGTTCTTAGACAGATGCTCCAGAAGCGTGGAGCCTTCAGGACCAGGGAGCCATCATCAGGGTAGGTCATGGCCCAGCATGCCGCCTCCTGCTGGGGCAGAGAGACGGGGACACTCCCCCTGAGCCTGAAGACTAACTCCCTGGGGTGGGGGGGGGGAGGACGTTCCCTATTATGACTTCCAGTAAAGCAGGGTTTTTTGTATTCATCTTGAGGACTGGGAGTGTTGTCACCAGATTAGAAAGACAAAGGGATAGAATGGAGACTATTGTCGACTACAAGGCCTTTTTTAAGACAAAACTGCAAACAATAGGAAAGTTTGGACATGCATGCTGTAGCTTCAAGATGTTTGCATCCAATAAAGCATATGTTATTTTGAAATACTTTGCACCAAAAAAGTACGTAATATGGTTGACCTTTCTTTGACCTTAAACACCTTATCCCAGTTGTACACTGAGCAAAAATATAAATGCAACAATGTCAGATTTTACTGAGTTAAAGTTCATATAAGGAAATTAGTCAATTGAAATAAATTCATTAGGCCCTAATCTATGGATTTCACATGACTGGGAATACAGATATGCATCTGTTGGTCACAGATACAGTACCTTAAAAAAGGTGGGGGCTTGGATCAGAACCATTCAGGATCTGGTGTGACCACCATTTGCCTCATGCAGCGCAACATCTTTGCATAGAATTGATCAGCCCGTTGATTGTGGCCTGTGGAATGTTGTCCCACTCTTCAATGGCTGAGCAAAGTTGCTGATTATTGTCAGAAACTGGAACATGCTGTCGTACACGTCGATCCAGAGCATCCCAAACATGCTCAATGGCTGACATGTCTGGTGAGTATGCAGGCCATGGAAAAAATGGGACATTTTCAGCTTCCAGGAGTTGTGTACTGCGACATGGGGCTGTGCATTATCATGAGGTGATGGCAGGGGATGAAATACACAACGATGGGCCTCGTCACGGTATCTTTGAGCATTCAAACTGCCATCGGTAAAATGGAGTTGTCCGTAGTTTGTCTGCCCGTACCATAACCCCACTGCCACAATCAGCAAACTGCTTACCCACACAACTCCATACATGTGGTCTGTGGTTGTGAGGGTGGTTGGACACACTGCCACATTCTCTTAAAATGACATTGGAGGTGGCTTTTGATAGAAAACTTAACGTAAAATTCACTGTTAGCAGCTCTGGTGGACATTCCTGCATTCAGCATGCCAATTGCACGCTCCCTCAACTTGAGACATCTGTGGCACTATGTTGTATGACAGAACTGCACAATTTAGAGTGGCCTTTTATTGTCACCCTCATGCTACTTAATCAGCTTCTTGATATGCTACACCTGTCAGGTGGATGGATTATATTGGCAAAGGAGAAATGCTCACTAACTCTTAGCTCCTCTTCAGGGATTTTCCACCTGCAACAACGCATCGTAGGCCAAGAATAAACCTTTCAGTCTCCAGCAGCACAGGGCAAGGCAGAGCGGCGGGATTTTAATCAAAATGTATTTTGTAAGTTTTTCTTCAGTTTATTCATGTTCACTTTTTATTCCATTTGCTTACATAGTTGAAAATCGGCGTGACATTTCTCTAACTGGGTAGAGTGGTGCTGGCTTTGTGCGTGTGTGAATTACTTGTTTAAGGTAACATCTTTTCTTCCTCTTTTACTTCTTCTTTCTCCCTCTGTTTCCCTGCTCCTGCACTCAGGCTAGTCGCCCCCAGAATCAAACATCCTTGACCGTTACCGAGGTTACCTACCTACCTCCTCTCCTTTTATGAAGGCCACAATCCTGTATGTCTTCAGCATTCCCCCAGGAGTGAGACGGAATGTGAGGTTTGTTGATTGAAATAGTCTTTCTGCTAGAGGTGGATCCTCTTGCTCTGTTATATGCAGTTCCTTTGCCTTGAGTAGCTTTTATTATAACACTGAATGCCATCTAGTTCAGTGAGGGTACTGGAAATAATATTATTTATTAGTTCCATTGATTAGATAAAGTGTAAACCGTATTCCTATTGTAAACTATAGATGGCAAATGTAGGAAGTAGTGTTACCCCTGAACTTATTTAGGCTTACCATAACAAAGGGGTTGATTTCTTATTGACTCATTTATTTTATTAATAATAAAAATGATATACAATGTAACTTTGGCATGATGGGGTATTGTGTGTGGAGTAGTGACACAACATCTCCCTCCCACCTCCCCTCACACACACAAGTGACAGCCGTCACCTCCTCAATAAGGGCCAGAAGGCAGTCACAAGCCAGGCCACCTCTTCCTTATGTCACTCCTGTTACTAGGGTAACACCCATCCCCCTCTCACTCTCTCCGGTCCCTGGCTAGATGGAGAGACAATGGCCTGTGCTGTGTGTGTGTGTTAATGCATATTCAGGGAGAAGGCAGTAGGTGTCTGTTGCCCAGCTGTGGTGTTTATTTGTTATTCATATTAGAGCCCTAGAGGATAATGGAGGAAGCCAATAGAACCAGCTTTGATGAGGCCGACACATACACACTGCTGTTAATTCCCCCAGCCTTAGAACAGAACTTTGTCAGGTCACCTGAGAGGCAATGAGGATCTCTAGGATCACTTTACCTGTTCTGTTAGCTGTATTAGAGACAGATGGGGGCGGGGGTATTGAGAGAAAGGAGATGGGAAAGAAGGAACGAGAGGGGGATTGAGAGAGACGGGGAGAGAGTTACTTTGCCCAGGGGTGTAGTATTGTCCAATGAGGAGGATGGGACACTAAACGCTAAATTAAACCTATAAATTGCCAGTTAGCTGTCGTCTGCACACCCAGACTCCATTGATAACCCACATTACTGTCAAACTAAGCAACACTGTGTAGAAGAAAGTGACACCTTTATTGTTATAAATGGGACTAATACATGGAATAATTATATTTTTATTTCAGGATTGTGCCTGCTCTCAGTATTTCTATCTTTTTTTTTCTCTCTCTTCTCCTCTCTCCTGCCCCCATCCCTCTCTCCTTCTCTCCTCCCCGCCCAAGGGTACCCGTTTAATCTACAATCAGACAGATTTGCTGAGGAGCAGTTGGTGCAGGGTGAACCGGAGGAGGAGGAGGAGGAGGAGGAGGAGGAGGAGGAAAGTGATAGACAGTCTGACACAGAGGGAGTGGTTGTAAGATGAGAGAGAGATGAGGGGGAGAGAGAAAGAGAATGTATAAAAGCATCCTCTGGTTTAATTATCTACCTTTGTAGACAGCTCTGCTCTCTCCCTCTCTGTGTTAAGTGTGTGTGTGGCAAGCGTTTGTGTTTGTGGGTGTTAGAGTGCTGCTCCCCATCTCAGCATTAAGTGTGTGTTCATAACACTGAATGGTCTGCGTTTACAGCACCTATCATTGCAATTCCACCATAACACACACACACACTACTGGGTGAATGGAGAGGATAGATTACTTTCATGCTCCTCCAGCGCTTTGTGATGATGCGATCAGAAATGCTATAACCATCAATTTGATGATGGTATATGTAAACATCTATCTGTAATAATGTCTGGGGAAAAGTTCCAGCTATGCATGAATTAAGTCTAGGTAAATTCCATGAGCTTAAACGATGCCTGTGAGTGATACCAACAATGATTCTTAAATTATATTTATTATGTTGTAGTCAGACATTCCGGCTGAGAGAATTTTTGAATTTGGGATATAATTTAATCAAATAGCCACCCGGACTATTTTCGTTTACACTGCTGCTACTTGCTGTTAACTACTAATTACCTCGACTAACCTGTATCCCCGCACATTGACCCTCTGTATATAGCCCCGTTATTGTTATTGTGTCACTTTTTATTTAGTTAACTCTTTGTTTGAACAACATGCGTTTTTGACCGATGTTAATCAGATAAGTACTGTAGTCTCTCTAGCTCATACATCGAAGTAAGTTGACAGCAATTTTCCCTTTAAACTGTGCAGGAAAGAAATGCCAGACTGCGAAAAGACGCAATAGATTTAACGTTTTATTGTTATTTAACCAGGCAACTCAGTTAGGAAAAAAAATATTATTTACAATGACGGCCATACCTACAGGGTCAGCCATAGTAGTACGGCGCACCTGGAGCAAATTAGGGTGAAGCGTCTTGCTCAAGGACACATCGACAGGTTTTTCACCTTTTCGGCTCGGGTATTCGAGCCAGCATCTTTTCGGTTACTGGCCTCACGCTCTAACGGATAGGCTACCAGCTCGCCCCACTAGTTTGCACTATATAGATCAACGTTTAATCTGTGATCGAATAAACATTATATCCGTTAATTTTCAATGCAAATAACAAAAAAAGTTACGGAGTAAAACGGAGTAAAATTGTATTGGCAGGGTTAGCCTAGGAGCGGTCTTTCAATCACCCGCGAGTGAATGCGCTCCTCAGATCAGAGCGCAGAGCAGCGCGTGTGAACATTTGATGATATTCTTTGCTAGTTGGCGAGTTATAGATACGTGTACTGTATGTCAGCAATGGGGAGGGAGTTACTGCTTCCTACAAGAGCACAACACGTGTAGGCTACATTTCAGTGTTGTATTTTGAGACAGGCTTGAATATGCAAATAAGCCAATAGCCAGAGGGGTAGCCACATGGTCCAATTCTCTGTATGGTAATAATAATTAATTTGATTTTGTAAAGTGGTTTCTTGCATCATACAACACAATGCAAGGCAATTTATAGACACCTATTTGCCCTATGGTGTTACAGAGCAAGTAAAAAATGTCATAGAAATGCCCCATAGAAATCAAAAGCTACTGTATTTCCATGTGAAAATGTTAAGGGATTTGCTCTGCTGATTTTGGTGGTAGGCTTACATAATACTCAACTAGCCACAATAGCCTATTGGCTACTGTCTAAAAATAAACGCATGCCTGAAGTTGCACAAAATTCTCACAACGTTCAAGTTTCCACTCATATTACCAAAAATTATCTCAATACCCCAAAAAAGGTAACATTGGTTGTCAGATGTGCACCATACCTCCATTCCACAAAACCAAATTAAGATTCCTATGACTTTATGCCTAGCAGTGAAAGCTGATGAGGGGAGGACGGCTCATAATAATGTCTGGAATGGAGTCAATGGAACGGCATCAACCACATGGAAACCCCATCTTTGATGTGTTTGATACCATTCCATTGACTCCATTCCAGCTGTTATGAGCCGTCCTTCCCTCAGCAGCCTCCACTGAAGCCTATGTGTCAGTCCTTTTGCTCCATAGGCGACCTCCCCATGAACAGAAGGGATTATTAGAGGGGTGTCCCAAATGGCGACCTCCCCATGAACAGAAGGGATTATTAGAGGGGTGTCCCAAATGGCGACCTCCCCATGAACAGAAGGGATTATTAGAGGGGTGTCCCAAATGGCGACCTCCCCATGAACAGAAGGGATTATTAGAGGGGTGTCCCAAATGGTGACCTCCCCATGAACAGAAGGGATTATTAGAGGGGTGTCCCAAATGGCGACCTCCCCATGAACAGAAGGGATTATTAGAGGGGTGTCCCAAATGGCGACCTCCCCATGAACAGAAGGGATTATTAGAGGGGTGTCCCAAATGCCGACCTCCCCATGAACAGAAGGGATTATTAGAGGGGTGTCCCAAATGGCGACCTCCCCATTAACAGAAGGGATTATTAGAGGGGTGTCCCAAATGGTTGAATGAAAAGTCTTGTGTCTCCTGAGTAATTCCTCTATAGTCCGCTGTTAGCCCCGCCCACTAGTGTTCTCAAAGACAACAAACACACACACACACATCCGTGCGCCATCCGCATCAGTCAGGCTTCACAAAACTTCCCACCACGCCCAGGCTTTGTCTGGCCATGTGACCCCCACTGCTGTGCTCATGTGTGGCCCTTGGTAGGGATAACACACCCACACACACAAGGGAGACAGCAACACACAGGCCCATTTCGCCATGAGCCAACCTTTCCCAGAGCCAGAGAGAGAGCCCACTGTTGTCTGGGGTGTGTGTTAGCAATAAGGTTGGGGTTGGATGTACGGTACTAAGAGTGGGAGGTTGGGTGAGGGTCATGCAAGTGTTCAGGGATTTGGTGTTCACACACCTCGCCATCGGTTGTTAGAGACCAGGTTTGGGGGAGGGTGTGTGTGTGTGTGATGTCAAGGTTGTGTGAGGGGGAGGGGGATGAGGGGGGGGGGGGGTATAATGGTGCTGTGATGGCCATATTGTGTCCGGCTCGTGCTGTGGTCTGGCCCTGGCAGCAGATATGGTGGTACACACAACAGCATTAATCACTGTCTACTGTGTGTGTGTGATAGATAGATAGATAGATAGATAGATAGATAGATAGATAGATAGATAGATAGATAGATAGATAGATAGATAGATAGATAGATAGATAGATAGATAGAAACTTTATTGATCCCAGAGGGGAAATTTCTTCGCCAAGTTGCTACGAAAAAACACAGGGCAGGTGCAAAATGCCAGAATAAAAATACACAAATAAGATAGAAAAAAAAATAGATATTGCATAGTATGGGTGAATGGCTGATTATGTACACTATAGATTGTTACAGAGTGTTAGGTGAAAAAAAATAGATACAAATATTTATAATAATAATTGCAAGTTCATATAGATTAATAAGGAGTAATTGCATGGTTAACTATACTACCCAGGTCGATGGCAGAGAAATACTTAAATAGCTAAATGTGCGTATGATATAAGTGAGGGTAATAATAGTTTACTTAATATACAGTCTGGTTAAATGTACAGGTAAGTGAATATTTGCATGGTTACATTAACTGTACAGGTAAATGACAGGAAGAAATACTTAAATAGCTAAATGTGCGTATGATATAATTTAGGGTAATAATAATAATTCCCTTAAAATACAGTCCTTAGTGCAGGGTTTAATTACAGATAAATGCACATATTGCACATTCAATATACTAAAAGCAATGAAAAAACTGACAGGATACTAATATGCATTCCTGAGTGAATGACTACATAAGTTCAGTCCAAGAATTACTTACAATATTGCACGTGATATGATATAACAACTGTACATGAATATGTATATACAGACCTGAATGAATAAATACTGTAAGTCCTGAATGAATGAGTGATTACAGACCAGAGTAACTCACGGATGGATGCCTAATTGTTAAACTAGGTCCTAACACCCAAACAGTTCCAGGTCTATGTTGCCGACGGCACGGCACCCCGGTGAGGCATTAAATAGTCTAATAGCCGCCGGCAGGAAAGACCTCCTGTAGCGCTCTCTGGCACACCGTGGTGGGATCAGTCTGTGATTGAAAGTGCTCCTCTGCTTCATAACCATAGCATGCAGAGGGTGGGTGACGTTGTCCATGATGGCCAGCAGTTTGGCCAGGATCCGTCTCTCCGCCACCTCCTCTAGAGTGTCAAGGCTAATCCCTAGCCTTCCTGATCAGCTTATTTACCCGAGAAGCATCACTGGCCTTTATGTTGGCGCCCCAGCACACCACTGCAAAAAAGATGGCACTGGCCACCACAAACTGGTAGAAAGTATGCAGTAGTGGCCCTTTTTGTACAGAGCCCTGGTGTTACCAGCCCATTCCAGCCTGTTGTCCATATGGACTCCCAGGAACTTATATGACCCAACCATTTCCACATCCATCCCCTGTATAGGGACTGCAGTAAGTTGGGCCTTGGTTCTCCTGAAGTGATATTTCTCATACCCTTCCACACCTCTCTCACCTGGCTCTGCCTCAGCTTGTCCTCCATCTTCTCCTTATACCCTCTCTTCCCCTCAGCAATCTGCATCTTCAGCTCCCTCTGGACAAATTTAAATTTGTCCCTGTCCCCCTCCTTGAAGGCCCTCTTCTTCTCATTCAGCAGGGCCTTCAGGTCACTGGTGACACAGGGTTTATTATTTGGAAAACAGCGTATCTTCCTGGTGGGTACAGTGTTGTCTACACAAAAATGTATATAGTCCGTTATACAGTCTGTAAGTCCATCGATGTCCTCCCCATGAGCCTCACAGACCACATCCCAGTCTGTTGTTTCAACGGACCTAGTGGTCGCTGGCTGCTGTTGGACCATAGGCCTGTTGAGTGTGGTGAGGTGGACAAGGTTGTGATCCGATCTATCGAGGGGAGGGAGTGCAGTGGAGTTGTATGCATCCTTCACATTAGCATTTTTTTTTTTCACCTTTATTTAACCAGGTAGGTCAGTTGAGAACAAGTTCTCATTTACAACTGCGACCTGGCCAAGACAAAGCAAAGCAGTGCGACAAAAAACAACACAGAGTTATACATGGGAAGTAAACAAACGTACAGTCAATAACACAATAGAAAATCTATATACAGAGTGTGCAAATGTAGTGCAAAATGCAGTAAGGTTAGGAAGGTAGGACAATAAATAGGCCATAGTGGTGAAATAAATTACAGATTAGCATTAACACAGGAATGATGGATGTGCAAATGATGATTTGCAAATAGAGATACTGGAGTGCAAAATGAGCGAAAATAATAAAATAAATATGGGGATGAGGTAGTAGTGTGGGCTATTTACAGAAGGGCTATATACAGTGGATGACATCACACGCTGTGTTTGCCTCAGCGGAGGGCGGGATGTAAACAATAACAGCAATGGTTGCCGTGAATTCCCTCTGCAAATAGTAGGGTCTCAGGCTAACGGCTAACAGGTCCGGGCTACAAAACTGTTCCTTAACAGTAATATGGCTTGGATTACACCATCTGTTGTTAACTAATAAAGCCAGCCCCCCTCCCTTACTCTTACCGGAAGAAGCGCTATCCCTGTCCGCTCTGATGGTCTGGAAACCGCCGTTAATTACGTTCTCTATGGGGATGTTATCATACAGCCATGTCTCTATAAAGCACAATAGGCTAGCTTCCCGGTAGTCTCTTTGCCCATGGACCAGACTCTCAAGCTTATCCACCTTGTTATGTAGCTATCTCACGTTGCCCATAATGATAGACGGTATAGCCGGCTTGTACTTACTCAGCTTTGCCTTACTCTTCCGACCTGCCCTGCATCCACGCCGTCGACTTTTCAACTCGTCCGTAATATCAAACTTTTCCCTGGGGTGCAATAGCGCTGTATGTGCTAAATTCAGGAACTGGGCTTGGTTGTAAATAATTGAGGACTCGCGTGTTCGTTCGCCGCTGAGACAAATAAACAGTAGCACTCCATAATCCTGCAGTATTATAGTTCAACTTTTGCCCCCCCCAAAAAAACACTGTTTTTGGTTATTGCAGTGTGTGTGTGTGACAGAGATCTCTCCCTGTCCCTCTAGGGACTGAAGAGGTGTAACAGGGAACAGAAGTCTCATTTAAAACATGGCTATGGGGCCGTTGTGAGCCCACCCTTATAAAAGACACAGGAGGGTCATTACTAGTCTGAGGCTCTCCTCCTCCTCTCACCTCCTCCCCCAGTCATTATCTCTGCAGTACCCATTCACCAAGCAGGGGTCACTGCCACGCCTTCAGGCACTAATAACACTCGTATCTGTGCTAATTTACACCACCAAGCCTTCATAAAAGATTAGATGTGTGGCAGACATAGGGCACTTGACAAAAAGGAAAAACGCACATCCACAACGGTCTACTGGTGCTCGGAAAATGTAAAATGACAAATGATTTGCCGTTTGGGAGCAAGATTCATTTAGTTTCTTCTCATGGTAGAACGTAGGATGGAAACTTTTTATTATTAGTATATTTTGGGCGATTTTGTTGAGATACTATAAATGACCTTCTATTCACTGCAATGCCCACTCATAATTC
Source organism: Thymallus thymallus (assembly GCA_023634145.1). NCBI lineage: Eukaryota > Metazoa > Chordata > Actinopteri > Salmoniformes > Salmonidae > Thymallus > Thymallus thymallus. Next base: position 29,540,905 of record CM042396.1, read on the forward strand.
CAACCCACGCTGTTCTATACTGTGGGCTGTATACTGTAGTTGTGATATGTACACAAACCTATTTTTACAGAAGAGGATGAAAAAGGTGTCCACAGGCTTGACGTCAGATCCACATATTATCTTATCGGCCTACATGTTATTCTCTCACAGACACATCTCCCTCTCTTCCCTTTGTCCTCTGCATCTCTCTCCTTTCTCTTTCGCTCTCTCTCAATTCAATTCAATTCAAGGTCTTTATTGGCATGGGAAACATATGTTAACATTGCCAAAGCAAGTGAAGTAGATAATAAACAAAAGTGAAATAAACAATAAAAAAAAATGAATAGTAAACATTACTCATAAAAGATTTGGTTGGGTCTAATTGTCTCTCGCTCTCTCTCTCTCTCTCTCTCTCTCTCTCTCTCTCTCGCTCTCTTCCTCTCTTTCCATGTCTGCTTAAATCCTGTGGTCAGTGATATTTGCCCATGTGTAATGAGTATTGATTTAGCTATTCTACCAGAACACATTACAATACTGTTGATTCTGGCCTTTTTACAGATTAGATCTACTAAGCACCGTACATTGTAGTGTGTGTGTCCGCCCATCTGTCTGTCTGTCTGTCCGTCTAATTGTATTCTTACCAAGGGCAGCATCGCTACAATACTGTCATTAACACTGACCTCAGGTTCTCTCCCTCTCTGTTCTCTCCCTCTCTGTCCTCTCCCTCTCTCTACCTCGCTTCCATCTCTCTCTCCTTTCCCTCTCTACCATCTCGCTCTGTCTCTCTCTCTCGCCCGCTATCCATCTCGCTCCCATCACTCTCTTTAAATTAAATTAAATTCAAGGGGCTTTATTGGCATGGGAAACATATGTAACCATTGCCAAAGCAAGTGAAGTAGATATACAGTGTTGTAAGTGTGTTCTCTATATCTCTCTCTCTCTCCCCCTCCCCCCTCTCTCTCCCCTCTCTCGCTCCCTCTCTCCCTTCCCTCCCTCTCTCTCCTGTTGTCAGATTTGTCCCTTGTTTTAGCTAGGTCACACACACACACACCGATCTAAAGGAGGAGCTTAGGGAGAGTAAAATGCTTGTGTCAGCATGTCACATAACAGATTTGACCGTCTCATCCAAAAGAGCATAGAGCCAAACCCCCCCCAAACTGTGAACCATCTTCAAGGTTGTGCCGACACACACACACACACACACACACAAGATAAATATAACAGATAAAAGCGTCTTTTGAGATGGTTGCCTCTGTCACTCACTGTTTATGTGTGTGTGTGTGTGTGTGTGTATCATCTGGTATCTTTAGCCCTTATTAAGCTGTGTTGTAAGGGTGATGAGTTTAATAGCCAGTCCTGGCTAGCAGGGGGGGTCAGTCCTGGCTAGCAGGGGGGGTCAGTCCTGGCTAGCAGGGGGGGTCAGTCTGCAGAGGCAGGGGGAGTAATGTAAGATGCTATAACTGAAGACCAGATCAGAGAGAGTTAAACAGGAGTACTGTCACACCTCAAACACATATCTGAGATCTGCATGCTGAAGTTTCTCAGTGATGTCAATGAATGTGTGTGTGTTCGTATATATGTGTGTGTGTCTGTGTGAGTGTGTCTGTGTGAGTGTGTGCATGTGTACTTGTATAGAAGTGATGGCTGTGTATTACTGAATCAGTGGCGAGAGCAACAACACCTGTTCAAGGAAATGATGGATGCAGAACTCTATTCTCCCTGACAAACAGAACCCTATTCTCCCTGACAAACTAGGCCTCTCCCTCCATACCTGCCTGTACCACTTTCTACCAGGCGCAGAGGAGGAATACAAGAGTTGTTTAGAGAGAGAGAGAGAGAGAATATGCAGTTTAGATATAGATCTCTGTGCATGTTTTTATTTGCTTGTCGATGAAGTTACATCATATAAACTCTGCAAGGGGAAATGTATAATTGTTTCTTAGGCCAGTTCTTATTCCCAAGTGTACTTACTACCTATAATGGGGTGAGAAGGGGGGTAGTTCTAAGTGCAGCGAAGCCGGACAAATTTAGATTGCTGTGAAAGTGCTGACTTTCCTACACAGTCAGCGCTTTGTGTGTTCTGTGGAGACGTGCTGAAATTAAGAGAGGGAGAGTAAAAAATAAGTATAGAGAGAGAGGAGGGTGGGTGGGAGGGAGGGAGGAAGAGGAGGAGCAGAAATAGCAGGGCTATTCCTCTAACCTCAACATACTGTACCTCTAGGTAGATGTATGGTTGGCTTACGCAATGGTACAAGTTAATATAATCAGTCTCTCTCGTTTCTTCATCCACCCCTCCATTTATCCCTTTCCCTCCCCTCTCTCTCCATCACTCCCCTCATTTTCCCTATCGCTCCTCCCCTCCTTCCTTTCTTCCCACCCTCCTGAGGCTGATGACAGACAGATCTCAGTAAGAAGAGGGAGGCTGATGACAGACAGATCTCAGTAAGAAGAGGGAGGCTGATGACAGACAGATCTCAGTAAGAAGAGGGAGGCTGATGACAGATCTCTCAAAGCTGTCCGGTGTTTCCAGGGGTTCCAGTATAGGGTTGGGAGGAATTCCATTTAAACTAATTCAGTTACATTTTTCAAACTGGGTTGGGGTCAATTCCAATTCCATTAATTCAGTCCATTTCATTCAATTCAACTCCACCTTAGATAGAGAATAACCAAAGAGCTGTACAATAAGCTGCTTCACAGGCCTGTCACTCAGGTCCCATTCATACCTGTAGCCTGTCACTCAGGTCCCATTCATACCTGTAGCCTGTCACTCAGGTCCCATTCATACCTGTAGCCTGTCACTCAGGTCCCATTCATACCTGTAGCCTGTCACTCAGGTCCCATTCATACCTGTAGCCTGTCACTCAGGTCCCATTCATACCTGTAGCCTGTGTTCTGATACACTCTTAGAAGTAAAGGTGCTATCTAGAACCTAAAAGGGTTCTTCGGCTGTCCCCATAGGAGAACCCTTTGAAGAACCCTTTTTGGTTCAAGGCAGAACCTTTTTGAGTTCCATGTAGAACCCTTTGTGTAAACCTAAAATAGTTCTGCCTGGAACCAAAAAGGGTTCTTCAAAGGGTTCTCCTATGGGGACAGCCGAAGAACCCTTTTTGTCTTAGAGTGTAGGACAGGCTATATAATTATCTTTGCTGCGAAATGAAACACGCTCATACACATGCATGGAAGCAAGCACACACGTATGGTTAAAGTTCACACACACACTCGCAGGCGCACTTACACACACTTACACACACCCACACACACACACACACACAAGCCCATACAGGGATATCCTTCAGATTGCTTCCTTCTTCACCCTGTGTAGGAGGTTCCTTGAGCCATTGAAATGAGAGGATATGGGGGAAGAACAAAGTGATGTGCGTGTCACCATAACAAGTGTCCCCCTTCATCAACTCATGTATTATGTAACTGAAGGTTGAGGAGGAACCTTTCTTCTTTGAAAATCAATTCAGACGATGAGTCACTTGTTGCTTAACCCTCTGAGTTTGTTATCTTCTGAGTCTCACAGAGAGGGGAAGGAGACTAATGTTGTCTAGGCATCTACTATAGTTGTTACCATCCTGCTTCTCCACATCCACCCTTTGTAAAAGTGAGTCAATTTCAGAATGACACTTTGATGTTAATAATTGTCTTATTTGTAACAGAGTAACGCCTCAAAGCCCTAAAACGTCACCAACATCAAACAATCTGTACAATGTTAGCTACAACCCTCACAACACAGCCTGTAAAAAGCTACAGGTTGAGTCATACATACAGAAGTGCACCCATGGAGGTGTTGACTTCTAAAGCTGTCACACACACACACACCATCATGATGACATAACGTTGTCTTTACGTTCTATTCAAACCTCAGAAGACTACTTCCATTTAGAAGGTAAGAGATCGTCCTCATTGAGAGAGAGAGAGAGAGAGAGAGAGAGAGAGAGAGAGAGAGAGAGAGAGAGAGAGAGAGAGAGAGAGAGAGAGGAGAGAGAGAGAGAGAGAGAGAGAGAGAGAGAGAGAGAGAGAGAGAGAGAGAGAGAGAGAGAGAGAGAGAGAGAGAGAGAGAGAGAGAGAGGAGAGAGAGAGAGAGAGAGAGGAGAGAGAGAGAGAGAGAGAGAGAGAGAGAGAGAGAGAGAGAGAGAGAGAGAGAGAGAGAGAGAGAGAGAGAGAGAGAGATGAGAGAGAGAGAGAGAGAGAGAGAGAGAGAGAGAGAGAGAGATGCTAGCACCATGACGACAAATACACCCGTTAGGGACAACCACACATATCTTTCACTGTGTGTGTGCGTTCATTTGTGCTTGCGTGTAAAAACCGCTGTGTCTGCGGTGGTGTGTGAAGTAATTGAATGGATTAAACTATAGCAGTAGATTGCCATGAACAACCACCTCCCTCCATATATATATATATACACACACACACAGTACATGCCTATTCAAGGGGAGTGTGTGTATGTGTGCATCCGGGCTACAATTGCATTGTGTGCCTGTGTGTTGCTCTTTAAACTACCTTGACGGTGAAAGGTCTCTTCCCCTGGGGTTTGGCGCTCTAATTCAGGTTAACATGGTTACAGGGGATTGAAGGAAAGGTTTCATTCTTTCTCTCTCTGTCTCTCGCTCTTTCTCTCTTCCGATCTCTCTCCGCCTGTCAGGAGCAGACTCACAGAGCTCTAAGGTTCCAAGTTCCTCTTGGTCAAGAACACACAGCTGCAAGAAGCTGTGTACATTTTACAGTTTACAGACACAATATGTAGAGTTATACACACTGCTAACATACAGTATAATTTGTGTTCTTACCTTCACACACCATTTAAAATTGTGGCCAAATGTTTAATATAATGATACATTTTGATAGAAAACATGTATATCACGTTTATTGCATGACAATCAGTCTTGTCCTGTTGAAATATTTTGAAACAAAGATACATCTTATTTTCTCTTGTCTTTAAGGTCTTCTGTGTCCCCAGAGAGACCAAGCTGTTTCCCTCCCCACTCTATCCTCCTTATCACATACAGGTAGAGCCAACAGTAGCGCTGGTTTATCACAAACAGGTAGAGCCAACAGTAGCGCTGGTTTATCACATACAGGTAGAGCCAACAGTAGCGCTGGTTTATCACATACAGGTAGAGCCAACAGTAGCGCTGGTTTATCACATACAGGTAGAGCCAACAGTAGCGCTGGTTTATCACATACAGGTAGAGCCAACAGTAGCGCTGGTTTATCACATACAGGTAGAGCCAACAGTAGCGCTGGTTTATCACATACAGGTAGAGCCAACAGTAGCGCTGGTTTATCACATACAGGTAGAGCCAACAGTAGCGCTGGTTTATCACATACAGGTAGAGCCAATAGTAGCGCTGGTTTATCACATACAGGTAGAGCCAACAGTAGCGCTGGTTTATCACATACAGGTAGAGCCAACAGTAGCGCTGGTTTTATCACATACAGGTACAGTCAGCTGAATAAACACGTCACCATTTTTCTCAGTAAATATATTTCCAAAGGTGCTATTGACATGAAATCTTCACCAGATGTTGATAACAACCCAAGTAATCCATACATACAAAGAAACCAAAACAAATAAGTTCAGAAATTAAGTTATGTGTAATAATGTGAAATGACACAGGGAAAAAGTATTGAACACACGTACTGATATTTATTTAATACTTTGTACAAAAGCCTTTGTTGGTAATGACAGCTTCAAGACGCCTCCTGTATGGAGAAACTAGTCGCATGCATTGCTCTGGTGTGATTTTGGCCCATTCTTCCACACAAACAGTCTTCAAATCTGGAAGGTTCCGTGGGCCTCTTCTATGAATCTTGATCTTCAGTTCTTTCCATAGATTTTCAATGGGATTTAAGTCAGGTGATTGGCTGGGCCATTCTAGCAACTTTATTTTCTTTCTTTGAAACCAATTGAGAGTTTCCTTGGCTGTGTGTTTGGGATCATTGTCTTGCTGAAATGTCCACCCTCGCAGCAGATTTTTGTCAAGAATGTCTCGGTAAATTTGCCCATTCATCCTTCCTTCAATTATGTGTTTGCCAGTACCATTTGCTGAAAAGCAGCCCCACACCATGATGTTCCCACCTCCAAACTTCACTGTTGGTATGGTGTTTTTAGGGTGATGTGCAGTGCCATTTCTCCTCCAAACATGGTGTGTATTATGACATCCAAACAGTTCAATTTTGCTCTCATCTGACCACACTATATTCTCCCAGTATTTCACTGGCTTTTCCAAATGTTGTGCAGCAAACTTTAAACGAGCTTCAACATGCTTTTTTTTCAGCAATGGAGTCTTGCGTGGTGAGCGTGCATACAGGCCATGGCGGTGGACTGCATTACTTACTGTTTTCTTTGAGACAACAGTACCTGCTAATTGCAGCTCTCCACAAGTGGTCCTTGGCTCTTGGACAACTCTTCTGATTATTCTTTTCACTCCTCTGTCAGAGATCTTGCGAGGAGCACCTGGTCGAGGCAAATTTATGGTGAAATGATTGTCTTTCCACTTCCGTATTATGGCCCCAACAGTGCTCACTGGAACATTCAGAAGCTTAGAAATGCGCCTATAACCAATGCCATCATTATGTTTTGCAACAATTAGGTTGCGAAGGTCTTGAGACAGCTCTTTGCTTTTACCCATCATGAGATGTGTCTTGTGTGACACCTTGGCAATGAGACCTTTTTGTAGGCCATCAGTTGGGACTGAACCAGCTGATATTAATTTGCACTGACAGGGGGCTAGATTGCTTTTTAATTACTGATAGTTTTCAGCTGTTGTCTTGGCTTTCCATGCCTTTTTGCACCTCCCTTTCTTCATGTGTTCAATATTTTTTCCCTGTGTCATTTCACATTATTACACATAACTTAATTTCTGGACTTATTTGTTTTGGTTTCTTTGTTTGTATGGATTACTTGGGTTGTTACCAACATCTGATGAAAATGTAATGTCAATAGCAATTTACTGAGAAAAATGGTGACGTGTTCAATACTTATTTCACCCGCTGTATGTGTTTGATGTGATTTTCAATTGCATTTGCATTGATGTTAGACTAGAGGGACAATAGAGTGCTGAGTACCAGGTCATTAGCTACCTGACTGTCGTTAACAAGGGTACTACCAACGCATGTCCAGAGTGTCGTTAGTGAGTTGGGTACTACCAACGCATGTCCAGAGTGTCGTTAGTGAGTTGGGTACTACCAACGCATGTCCAGAGTGTCGTTAGTGAGTTGGGTACTACCAACGCATGTCCAGAGTGTCGTTAGTGAGTTGGGTACTACCAACGCATGTCCAGAGTGCATAAGAAGAGATTACTGTAACTCAACGGTCACGTGTAATTTAACTAAGGTCATGACTCATGACTGCCGGTGTGTAGGTAATATGGTCACGGCAACAGCCCTTGCTGTGAATCACATCATTGTCATCATGGCACTGTATCGGGCCCTTTCTTACAGCTGCTCATGCTTGGTACTGTAAGACAGCGGTACGATGTCTGACGGAGAGGAGCTATATTGGATTATATACAGTATTATATGCGTTGCACACATTAACAAACACTTACGCGCATACACTCACTCACGCACACTCACGCACACACACACACACAGATGTTCATGTCTTTAGAATCTTGATAATGCTCTGTTAATTGATTTAAATGTAAATCGGTCTTCAAGCATGATCATCAATCAATCAATGGTACCACTCTGCTCTCTATCTCTGTCACTGTGATGTATAAAGGTCTCTTCTCATCATTACCATGACAATGTCTATAACTTCCCTCTGATTACAATACGCTGCTGAAGAGTATGTGTGTATGTTTGTGTGTGTGTGTGTGTGCGTGAGTGCGTGTGTCAGACATATTTGACATGTCAACAGTGAGATCATTTAGCTGTTGATTGATACACTGTTGATTGATACACTTGTGTGGACATGCCTGCTGCAAAAACAGTGTTAATTAGGCTTCCCATTATACCAGCAGGATCGCTTAAGATTGACTTTGAAATTGGATGTTTGTCCATGTCCAGAGGATGTCGGGAAATGCCTTCAAAACTGGCCACTAGGGGCAATAGTGAGCACTTTTAACATCAAGTGGAAAGGGGTCGCGGATGGGTGTAATTCATAACTCCAGACCGAGGGTTGTGTATTTAATCCCAGTGGAGGAAACTCTTTTTAAAAGGAATGGATGCCCAAATGTTTTAACCTCATCCAAAACCTTAAAGGGGAATTTCACCCTGGCTCTGCCACAGCATATAGTCATTATGTTTTTGTCATAAACATCAATCCATTATCCAAACCACAAGCTAGAACAAGTGCATTTTCACTTCATATATATATTTCTCTATCTCTCTCTCTGTGTGTCTCTGTCCCTGACTCAATATATATGACTCTCTCTCTCCATGTGTCTCTGTCCCTGTCTCTCTCCTTCTCCCCTGCCTTCCCTCCCCCTCTCTCAAATGATAAACAGCAGCTTTATGTCAGTCTGTGAGGTTACAGTGGAATGGTCCTGAGCTGCAGTAGGGGCTACTAGCTCACACACACTAAACACTGGTGGCTCTCTCTCTGTTCATATTTAGCTTTAGAGGACGGTGACACAGCCAAACACAAACTCCATGTCATCACATCACTAGACTATTACTGGTGCCTTCTCCCCTCTGCTAACTTGATAGTTCTAAAAGCCACATATGATTTGAACATCCATCTTTGTGTGTTCCTATGTGTGTGCTGATCAATGCAGAAAGGGAAGGCACAGAGGCACAGTGGTGGAGAAGGCTCTGTGAATATGAAGTAGTGATAAATTACCATGCATCACATCAAACAGCCTGCAAGACCAGGGTGATTAGGTTGACACACACACACACACACACACACACACACACACACACACACACACACACACACACCAGAGCGATCATGCCTAGAGCCACATGTACCAATTCGACCCCATTTTCCTCCTGATTATCATATCATTATCATATCATTATTCCTGACAGGATCGGTAAGTGTCTGTAACAGTCTGAAAGGATAACAACCAGTCTAGACTAGACTCTGGAGACTATGACGTGATACAGTCCAGCCGTTACTTTATCTGTAGGATGTCTTAGCTTCTCATACAAAATCAGTATTCTGTACTTACCACCTCATTCTGTCTGTCTGTCATGCTCCTTGGAGAGATAAAGGGGGGAGAGGAGAGAGTAAGTGAAGAGTGTGTGTGTGTGCAAGATATCATGCATCATGTCTTCACAGACACAAGGCTTATCCAAACCTGAGGCTTCGATTTCAACAAGATTACACCAGAGAGAGAGAGAGAGAGAGAAATCTATCTTGCCTACTACTAACTAAAACTACACTCTGTACTTATCGTACTACATACTATTTAGAACACATTGTTTAGTTAAATCAAATGCAGTAAACAACAAATATCAACATACTAGGCTCATCCATACTGAGAATATTTAATTGGCTTCCCGCCATTTGTTCATTTTGGTAACAGTGCGTCACCTTGTGATTATCAGCTGTTGTTGAACACACGTTGGTCTCGAAAGACTATTCTCTTCCTCATTAGTGTGCACCGAATTCTATTTCTATTTAGAAAGCGAGTACGGTTATTCGGACACAGACAGCGAGAATGGAGACCGAGAGATAAACAGAGATAAAAAAAAAAGGAGAGCAAAAAGGAGCGAGAAGTGGTTTAGTGTTTTTGTTCAGAACATGTCCTCTGACTCATCGCTAATATAGAAGGTGACCTCACTAAGATTCCTTCTCAGAGTTCCCCTTGTTCCTGTCACGTCATGCTGATGTCATCATGTTAGAGGTCAGGGAAGGTCAGCAATCTTACATCAGTAACCATGGTAACAGTGGATAGGTATATCAAGTATGCCACAGATGAAGGACTATGCCTGCTTTATCCTGTGGGTTATCAAATCAAATGTTATTTGTCACATGCTTCGTAAACAACAGGTGTAGAATAACAGAGAAACGCTTACATACCGGCCCTTCCCAACAGTGCAGAAAGAAAAATAGAAAAATAATAACACAAGGAATAAATACTCAATGAGTAATGATAACTTGGCTATATACACAGGGTACCAGTACCGAGTTGATGTGTAGAGGTACGAGGTAACTGAGCTACATATGTAAACATAGGTAGGGATAAAGTGACTAGGCAACAGGATAGATAATAAACAGTAACAGCAGCATATTATGTGACGAGTCAAAATAATTAGTTCAAAGGGGGATCAATGCAGATGTTTGGATAGCTATATGGTTAACTATTGTTCAGGAGTCTGATGGCTTGGGGGTAGAAGCTGTTTAGGGTCCTGTTGGTTCCAGACTTGGTGCATCGGTACCACTTGCTGTGCAATAGCTGAGAGAACAGTCTATGAGCTTGGTGACTGGAGTCTTTGACAATTTTCAGGGCCTTCCTCTGACACTCCCTGGTATAGAGGTCTTGGATGGCAGGGAACTTGGCCCCAGTGATGTACTGGGCAATACGGACTACCCTCTGTAGCGCCTTGCAGTCGGATGCCAAGCAGTTGCCATACCAAGCCAGTCAAGATGCTCTCAATGGTGCATTATTTAACTAGGCATGTTAGTTAAGATCAAATTCTTATTTACCATGACGGCCCACCCCGGCCAAACCTGGGCGACGCTGTGCCAATTGTGCGCCGCCCTGTGGGACTCCCAATCACGGCCGGACGATACAGTAAGCTCCTCAATGTTTGAATCCCGGAACATATTCCAGTCTGTGCTCGCGAAACTCTTCACATGCCATTCAATACACAGAATTAATACATGGGAATAATGACGCCACACCATCAGGGGTGAAGGTGTAATAAAAGAAGGGAGAGGAAAGGAAGAAGACATTTTCAATAGAAGCAATGATTAACATCTTATTGGCTGTCAAACTGACGGGATCAGTATTAAACTTTCATTATTAAAGCGTTGGATATAGAACACTGGTCCTCTGGAGCTCAGTTGGTAGAGCATGGCACTTGCAAGTTGCAACGCCAGGATAGTGGGTTCGATTCCCGGGACCATCCGTGCGTAAAATCTATGCAAGCATTACTGTAAATTGCTTTGGATAAAACAGTATGTTGTTATATTATTATGGAAGAGAAAATTATAATTAGGGAAATGAGAAGGGTGGAGAAACAAAGGGAAGAGAGAAGGAAGAAAGGAGGGATGGATGGATGGAAGGATGGAAGGAGAGCCCTAATTAGAAGGAAAAAGTTGTGATTACATGTCATATACTGTACACTGAGTAAACCAAAACATTAGGAACACCTTCCTAATATTGAAATGTACCCCCTTTTGCCCTCAGAACAGCCTAAATTTGTCGGGCATGGACTCTAAAAGGTGTTGAAAGCGTTCCACAGGAATGCTGGCCCATGTTGACTCCGTGGCTTCCGTGTCAAGTTGGCCGGATGTCCTTTGGGTGGTGGATCATTATTGATACACACAAGAAACTGTTGAGCTTGAAAAACCCAGCAGTGTTGCAGTTCTTGACAAAGATCTTTTCAAAGGCACTTTGTCTTGACCATTAACCCTCAATGGCACACACACAATTCATGTCTCGATTTTCTCAAGGCTTAAAAATACTTATTTAACCTGTCTCCTCTTCTTCCTCTACACTGATAAAGGATCCTAGCTTTCACCTGAATTCGCCTGGTCAGTTTAGGTCATGGAAAGAGCTGGTCTTCTTAATGTTTTGTATACTCTGTGTATTTTAACTGTTAAATGGGAAGTTTACCTAAAATCCAACATCTCCCAAGTGATTCCATACATTGAAACTAGTTAGAAGGAGCCTTCTTCCCCTCTCTCTCCCTGCAGTCTAGAATCGAAACTCTGCCACGAGACTGGCTATATGTCTATGCACTGCTAGCTCTGCTCTGTTGCCATTCCAAGAGCGATTGTGAAATCGGCAAATTGTTTTACTATGATGAAGAATTTAGGAATGGCCGTCACTGCTCTAGCCACCAAGGCCACAGCAGAACCACAGCCCATCCCCAACAGCAACACAGATTGGTGGTGCCGTTGTGGTAACTGTGCACCAATGCCGACTCATGAAGTATGCTTACGCTGCAGAGAATTGTATTACATTTACATTCGTCATTTAGCAGACATTCTTATCCAGAGCGTACATGTTCATAAACTTTTCATACTGGTCCCCCCGTTGGAATCGAACCCACAACCATCTGAGCTACACAGTACTATATTACATTGACTCTGGTCTCAGAGTAGACCTAACATAGTAAAAATTAGTATGATATGTTATGTCTGATATGGTTACGTAAGACAGAAGGTTACTTAAGGCAAGGTTGGATTGGTGGGTGTATAACGTGAATGTCTAGCAATCGTAAGGTTGAGCGTTTGAATCTCATCATGTACAACTTTAGCATTTTAGCTAATTATCTAGTTTTCAACTACTTACTACATTTTAGCTACTTTGCAACTACTTAGTATGTTAGCTAACCCTTACCCTAACCTTAACCTCAACCCTTAACCCTTAACCCTAGCTTAGCTAACGTTATCCAGCTAGCTAACATTAGCATTAGCCACCTATCCAATGTTTAGCAAATTCGTAACATATCATACGAATTGTAATTCATAACATGTCATACGAAATGGATGATGGACATCCACAAATTAATACATACCATACAAAACGTAACATATTGCAGGAGCTGCCAGGCTGGGGATCGACACCAGGACTCAGGTGCAAGGCGAAGGCACTGGAGGCACCGGGCTTGGGACCGGCACTGGAGGTACCGGGCTGTGGATCGCCACCAGAACCCTGGTGCGAGGCGGCAGCACTGGAGGTACCGGGCTGGGAACCTGCACTGGAGGTACCGGGTTGGGGACTGGCACTGGAGGTATCGGGCTAGGAACTGGCACTAGTGGTACCGAGCTAAGGGACTGTTCTTCATATTCGAAACCCCGTAGCGGCTCGTCCCACAGCCCCCACGATGTAAAAGACAGGAGCATGTCTCTCTCCTCCTCATACTCCTGCTCCCACGGTTGCAGGACCCCCCACGATGGTCTGGGCAAGGGATCCTCCTCCCACCCTGTCGCGAGACTCCTACTGGTTCTACTGGGGCTCGTCGAAAGTTCTGCCCTTTCTTACACCGACGTACATTGTGTCAGTGTTGTTGATGCCCGGGCTCCTCGTCGAGGACCGGGCGAGGGAGCGGAGGTACTTCTCCTCAGGATCAAACTCTCCTTGTCTGAAGTGTTCCTTCACCTTTCGCTGCTGTTGGTTCCCAGCGTGGTGGATCTTTCTGTCACGAGGCAAGGTAAGGGAACGAGACGCAGAGTGATAGTTGCAGTCAGATATGTCCACAACGCAGGTGGATTGAGTGGAACATAAATAGAATCCCCAATTAGAGACAACTCAAGACAGCTGCCTCTAATTGGGGATTAACAAAAATGACCATAGAGTTCACTAGAACTCTTTTGTCAGGTCCTGACTGTGACCTTTCGACTCCCATAGAGGATTCAAAAGGACCTGACAAATAGTCAAAGTTACAAGTACTGTATGTGCTTCTCCCAACCTGTGATGTGTGTGTTGTGCGTCAGGTTAGGTACTGTGACTGCAAATATAAATAATATCCATGCAAATGGACCAATAAAGCAAGAATTGTATTGTCAACTAGCTCTCACAGCCTCACATCAGAATTAGACGTTCATCCATGTTTCTCGAATGTTAGATTTCAAAGTTGTTCCAAATGTTAGATTTCAAAGTGTTTAAGTTTAGGCATTAACTCTGAATTTTTTAGGTTAGGGTAAAGTTTAGGCATTAACTCCGAAATCTTAAGGTTAGGCATTAACTCCAAATGGTTAAGGTAAGGGTTAAGGTTTGGGATAGGCTTAAAACAAAATCTCAAAAGCATCTTTCCATTGCTGGATTCAAACTTGCAACCTTTCAAATCAGAGGCAGATGCATACGATCATCCGCCATCCCCGTCCACAACACCCCAGCAAAACCTAAACCTACTTGAAGGTAACAGTGCTCACTGTTGCCCCTAGTGGCCGTTTTCCACATTATCTCCCAATGTCCTAAGACATGGATGCACGTCGAATACTGACTTGTATCACTGGTGACCTGGCTGTGTATTGCTGTTTTTACAAAGTATTTTTCTTTTTTTTTTTAAATGGAATACAAAACATTCTAACATTGGCTTGGGCAGGTGAGATGAAGTGTCCCCTGAATCAGCTGTGTAGTGCTAGGGGGGGCCCAGAACCGAGATTGGGAAACCATGCCCTAGGGAGTTAATATTGTATGGTAATAAAACAATCTGGAGAAATTAACGAGGAGAACCATGTAGCTGCACTGTGGAGGGTAGGGAGAGGGGGAGAGGGGGAGAGATGGAGAATCCTGGAGTAATAAATCCTATTGCAGATTAATTCTCATGATAAAGAATCATGGTAATAAAGTCATAACTGCCAGTAATATCACACACTGTTATTGTATAAAACTGTCAACGATGGGAGAGAGAGATGGACACCAAAACAAAGAAATAATTATGTATTCCATTGCTCCTACACTAACGTTACCACCTTGTGGTAAATGCAAACAAATTCCACAATCAACTGCTTGTCAAAAACTATAGGACAGAAACATTACTATGCAGCATAGAATGTACTTTTCTTTTAGGAATCAATCCGTGGTAGAAAGCAAGTGGTCCAGGACGAATGTGATTCTCAAAAGGGGAAGTGTGTCTTGATTTCTTTGCTTTTATCTTTTAACACATTTTTATTTAACGCCCTGCTCAAGGTCACGTCGACAGATCTCCCACAAGGTCAAAAACGGGGACCCGAGCCACCGGCCCAAACTTCCCCAAGAGCTGCCCCTCAAACCATCCGAGAGCCCCCCCCCCACAGTCCACCCCCACAAGAAAATAAAATAAAATAAAGAATTCCATTCCCCACCCCCAAACCCCCCACAATGCACAAACAACCAACAAAATGAACAAAAGACAAAAAAAGAGAAAGACAGATGAAAACAGAAAACTACAACGATGCAAAAAACAAAGGACATCAAGGACATCAAACACCATGACAGCAAGGCCAGCTGAATATGTTGGAGTGCATGTATGGCACTATTTATATGTGTTTGTGTATATGCACGTGTACAAGCACCTGCACGGCATCAGCCTCAGGCAAACCGGCATTAGCTGTAAAAACACTGCCCCTCAGTGTCATTCAAACATACTTTTTGTATTACTTTTACCACTCTTTTTTTGTTTCACTATTCTCATTCTTTTTTTACATCCACTAGCAGAGATCTCCTTAGAGAGACTCAACCCTTGTATCTTTGTTTATTCTGCTTCCGTAGATCCAGACTAGACTTCGTCCCACATGCCCCTCTCTTCTCTCTCTGCCTCTCTCCTCTTCTTCCTCTCCTCTGCCTGCCTCTTCTCTACCTCTCTCTATTCCATCTCTCTCCTAAATCTCCCTTTCTCCTCACCCAGGCTTTACCATGTAGCTCCTACCATTTGGAATAAGGTATGCCTTATTTATATAGATAGACTGATAAAGCACTATAAATACGTTGCAACTTTTCAACCTTCTCTCGTCTTAAAGTGGTGCCTCTCTAGAGGGGGTTGATTGGAAAGCTATTACATCATCCAAATCATCTAATCTCTAGTACCATGATCTCACTAGCTTCTTCTCCTCGTCTCCTCCATCTGAACTGGACAGCTAAATAACATTCCAAACTAGTCAAGAAAGTATCAAATTGTCTGTTATATATAACAGGGTCAGAGCAACAGTAAAGACTCAAGCCAAAGGGAAATGTGAAAACAATAGGAATCTCGGAAAACACTAATTCTGGGGTTCCTAAGCAAGAAATGGTTATATGGAAGGGGTTCTACAGCAGTGGTTCTATGGAAGGGGTTCTATAGCAGTGGTACTATGGAAGGGGTTCTATAGCAGTGGTTCTATGGAAGGGGTTCTACAGCAGTTGTTCTATATTAGCTGTTGAGTGTCAGTGGTTCTATTCAGGTCTGGCAGGTTCTGCGGGGGATATGGTTCCCCAGTGTGTGTTTCAAACAGCGGTTCTACCAGAGATCGATTCTCTCCTGTTGTGTGGGAGTGAAAGAGGGAGGGGGGGAGGACATTTCACTGCACATTTTAATGATTGGCATTTGTCAGGCTAATGATGAGGTGAGGGGTATGTGAGAGAGAGGAGAGAGGAAGGGTGAGGAAGGATGAATCCTGCTGGAGTGAAGGAGTTGGGGAGGAGAAACACTGTTGCTCATTTTGATGAATGACAGACATCATCCAATGGAGAGGAGGAGGAGGAGGAGGAGGAGGAGGAGGAGGAGG
Source organism: Thymallus thymallus (assembly GCA_023634145.1). Lineage (NCBI taxonomy): Eukaryota > Metazoa > Chordata > Actinopteri > Salmoniformes > Salmonidae > Thymallus > Thymallus thymallus. The sequence continues at coordinate 29,557,205 of CM042396.1, forward strand.
AGAGAGAAGAGGAGGAGGAGGAGGAGGAGGAGGAGGAGGAGGAGGAGAGAGGAGGAGGAGGAGGAGGAGGAGAGATGGAGGGAGAGGAAGAGAGAGAGGAGGAGGAGGAGGAGGAGAGAGAGGTGGAGGGAGAGGAAGAGAGAGAGGAGGAGGAGAGAGAGGAGGAGAGGAGGAGGAGAGAGAGGAGGAGGAGGAGGGAGAGGAGAGGAGAGGAGAGGAGAGGAGAGGAGAGGAGAGGAGAGGAGAGGAGAGGAGGAGGTAGGGAGGTAGGGAGGGAGAGAGAGGAGGAGTAGGAAGGAGAGAGAGGAGGAGGAAGGAGAGAAAGGAGGAGGAGAGAGAGGAGGAAGGAGGGAGAGGAGGAGTAGGAGGAGAGAGAGAGAGGAGGAGGCAAGGAGGAGGAGAAAGAAGAGGAGGGAGGAGGAGGGGAGAGAGGAGGAGGAGAGAGAGAGAGGGGGGAGGGAGAGAGAGAGGGGGGAGGGAGGGAGGAGGAGGTAGGGAGGAGGGGAGAGAGAAAGAGGCAGGGAGGAGGGGAGAGAGGATAATTCATTTATCAATATAAAATTGCATGGATTAGAAAATATATTAGATACACTACCTAACCAAAAGTATGTGGACACCTGCTCGTCGAACATCTCATTCCAAAACCATGGACATTAATATGGAGTTGGTCCCCCCTTTGCTGCTATAACAGCCTCCACTCTTCTTGGAAGGCTTTCCACTAGATGTTGGAACATTGCTGCGAGGACTTGCTTCCATTCAACCACTAGAGCATTAGTGAGGTCGGGAACTGATGTTGGGCGATTCGGCCTGGCTCTTAGTTAGCGTTCCAATTATTCCCAAAGGTGTTTCGATGGGGTTGAGGTCAGGGCTCTGTGCAGACCAGTCAAGTTATTCCACAATGATCTTGACAAACCATTTCTGTATGGACCTTGCTTTATTCACAGGGGTGTTGTCATGCTGAAAGGGCCTTCCCCAAACTGTTGCAACAGAATGGTCAAGAATGTCATTGTATGCTGTAGGGTTAAGGTTTCCCTTCACTGGAACTAAAGGGCCTGAACCATGAAAAACAGCCCCAGAACATTATTCCTCCTCCACCAAACTTTACAGTTGGCACTATGCATTCGGAAAGGTAGCGTTCTCCTGGCATCCAGATTTGTCCGTCAGACTGCCAGATAGTGACGCGTGATTCATCACTCCAGAGAACTACTACTACTACCACTCCAGTCGACACTTTGCAATGTGCATGGTGATCTTAGGCTTGTGTGTGGCTGCTCGGTCATGGAAACCTATTTCATGAAGCTCC
>CM042396.1:29558707-29563707 GCA_023634145.1 Thymallus thymallus
ATGGAGATGGGGATTTGGATTTTTTTAACTTAATTCTCTGTACAGGCCATTGATTATGATAGTGATTCTGATCTAACCATAAATTCACATGTTGTGCCACTGGCCAGAGATGATTGATGTTCAATATGCAGCCTAGATGTAGCCTTGTAGTCTCACGTTAACTAGCTAACTAGCTAACTTAGCTGGTTCATTGTTGCCCATGTGAGAAAGGCTAGGTAGCCTATGACGACAAAAAACTAAAAGTGTACTTAATGTATGACAGAGCCATAGACCGTTTTGCTAACATGAAAGAAAGGAGGCGGGCATTGGTGTTCAACTAGTCTACAAGTAAGTTTTCTCTGGTTTTGTGATGAAACAGACATATGTGTAGTTGAGTTTATTCCACCATTGTGAGACTGTTGTCTTTTTGTTATCACGGCCTTATTGTATATCACACTGGTGTAATATGGCTTTGTTACTGGCTTGGCTTGGCTTCCTCAGTGATTTTACCCAAGCACCACCACTGCACACATTGCCTCATAAAAGTTTCAATACAGAAAGAAATATGCAAATATCAGGTCCAGTCATGTATAGTTTTGTCCAGAATTATTGGCAACCTTGATAAATATGAGCATATTGTATAAAATAAATTATACAAATACTGAGCTATATTTTAATTATATTATATTGCAGTTGCTCAGAGAAAGATTTTGTTTAACAAGTAAATTAAACAATTCTATAAAGAGGGTCTAAAAATTCAACAAAAGTATCCTGTTTTCAATAATCCAGCACTCTCCTGTTGCAAGGATAATGACACTGAGCCTTTTCCTAAATGGAGAACACATTGGGAAGCATGTTCATTGCTGATTCCTCCATAGAGAATCTTTCCAGATCATTGATATTCATCTGTCTGCGCTTATGGACTGCCCTCTTTAATTCAATGGGGTTCAACTCCAAGGACTAAGATAGCCATTGGTTAACCATTTCTTTGCGGATTTTGATGTCTGCTCAGGGTTATTGTCTTGCTGGAAGATCCACGTATGGACCAGTTTCAGTCTCCTGTTAGAGGCAACCAGGTTTTTGGCAGTTGACCTTAACAAGGGCCTCAAGACCAGTGGAAGCAAAACAGACCCATAACATCAAAGATCCACCACCATATTTTACAGTAGGTATGAGGTACGTTTCTGCATATGCTTCCATTTTGTGATGCCAAACGCACCACTGGTGTGCATGGCCAAATAACTATTTTTTCATGTCATCTGACCATAGCACCGGTTCCAATCCAAGTACCAATACGGTTTAGAAACCTCCAGGAGGTGCTATGGTCAGATCAAGGGTGCCAACAATTGTATAATTTTGGACCTGGCTGTATACCTGAAGCACAAAATAAACATTGGCATTATTTGGATAGGAGATATGCTTAAATATTACAATTGTAATAGGAATATACTGTTTTGTTCTGTACTGTTCTATTCTGTTCTATTCTATCATTCCCCATATACTGTAGTCATTATAGGGCATGATATTTTGAGTCATACTGATTTTCTATTGATGTCTGTGGTAAAAGTGAGAAAGCTCTCCTCTCCTCTCCTCTCCTCTCCTCTCCTCTCCTCTCCTCTCCTCTCCTCTCCTCTCCTCTCCTCTCCTTCATCTGCGTTATTGATTAGAGATATTTTACCTGACTGACTCAACCCCCTGTAATGCTTCCACATTATGTGATCTGAGTCACCCGCTCACATGATTTGTGTTAGATAAGACCATAAACAGGGGGAGAGGGAGGAGAGGGAGGAGAGGGGACATACAGTACACAAAAAGGACCCAACCTTTACATCACCCCATCCTTTATGCAAGGGAAAGGGAGGATACTAGTCAGTTTTACAACTAAATACATTCAACTGAAATGTGTCTTCCTCAGTTAACCCAACCCCTCTGAATCAGAGAGGTGCGGGGAGCTGCCTTAATCGACATCCACGTCATCGGCGCCTGGGGAACAGTGGGTTAACCCCTGTAGTTATGAGTGTGTATTTCTAATGGTCTTCTCATTACAGTGACTGGAGGATGGAGAGACTTGCTATCGTAGAATAGCTAGCCCCAGGCACTCAACACACACAGCTGCTAACCGCTAACACTAATCACTAGTCATAGCCAATCACAAAGACATTAGTCACACACATACACACACACACACACACACACACACACACACACACACACACACACACACACACACACACACACACACACACACAGACACACAAACATTAGTCACACATTAGTCACAGTCACGCCTATTCAATCTTTATTTCATAACAGAATTGTCCTAATGTGGAATCTAATTTGCATTAATTGTTTTATCTAATTCATGATATATTGGTTGAATCTGTCCATAATGTGTTTTAGTACAGAAGTTATTACATCAATGTCCACTTCACTCCATTTGTTCCACTCATACAACCATGAGACAATGAAAAGGTAAAATCATTGTCACCAATAGAGAACTGCAACTCAGAGTGGTGCTGATCTAGGATCAGGCCCTACCAGTCCATGTAATTTTATTAATTGGGATTTAAAAGGCACAACTGATCTTAAATCAGCACTCCTACGCTGAGACTAATTATAATACCTAATTATTATGACATGAGGCCATAAGAAGGACCATAATGGGACATAAGAACATATCTATGACCATGGAAATAAAGCCATAAGCACATAACTATGACCAGGGAAATAAAGCCATAAAAACATAACTATGACCAGGGAAATAAAGTCATAATAACATAACTATGACCAGGGAAATAAAGCCATAATAACATAACTATGACCAGGGAAATAAAGCCATAATAACATAACTATGACCAAGGAAATAAAGCCATAATAACATAACTATGACCAGGGAAATAAAGCCATAATAACATAACTATGACCAGGGAAATAAAGCCATAATAACATAACTATGACCAGGGAAATAAAGCAATAATAACATAACTATGACCAAGGAAATAAAGCCATAATAACATAACTATGACCAGGGAAATAAAGTCATAAGAACATAACTATGACCAGGTAAATAAAGTCATAAGAACAGAACTATGACCAGGTAAATAAAGTCATAAGAACAGAACTATGACCAGGGAAATAAAGCCATAATAACATAACTATGACCAGGTAAATAAAGTCATAAGAACAGAACTATGACCAGGGAAATAAAGTCATAAGAACAGAACTATGACCAGGGAAATAAAGCCATAATAACATAACTATGACCAGGTAAATAAAGTCATAAGAACAGAACTATGACCAGGGAAATAAAGTCATAAGAACATAAAGTAAACAATGGCATGAGGGTCATAAGACATGAGGTGAAAAAGACAACATTAGCATAATGCTATAACAGCAGCAGGACAACAAGGCCAGGACAACAAGGCCAGGACAACAAGGCCAGGACAACAAGGCCAGGACAATGACATCTATGGACCAAATGCAGTGGGTACACATGGAGGTGAGATATTGACATAAGGACTTAACGCTGTGTGACGTCTTTAGCTCAGACACAGCTGACGCATATACACAGCTGGTCCGTGTGTGTGTGTGTGCATGTGTGTGTTTCCAGACCACAGCTGACTGGCTAAGACCTGTTATAAAAGCGCTGAGTCAACAGGAGGAGAAAGAGAGAGATGGGTAAGATGTCCTCTAGGTCTGTTGTGTATAACATCCCCTCCTCTTTTCTTCTCCTCCTATTTTCTTCTCTTGTCCTTTACTTGTGTCCTTACCGCCTTATCGTCTTATTCTCGATGTTCTGCTCCCTTCATCTCTCCTTCTCTCCTTCATCTCTCCTTCTCTCCTTCTTCTCCTTCATCTCTCCTTCTCTCCTTCTTCTCCTTCTCCCTCGCTCTCCTTATTTCCGCTCCCTGCCCCTCTTTTCTCCCTAGTCGGTCCTCCTGTCATCCCTCTTTCCTCCTCCTCTTCTTCTCCTCTTCTCCATCCTCCATCCATCCTAAGGGGGGGTAAGGGATGCCAGTCTGTCCCGCTGTTGGACATCCCCCTCTCTTCCTCCCTCTCCCTCCCTCTACCCCTCTTTTACACCTCCCCCCTACCATACCCCCACCCGCCTTGTCCCCTACACCTCTCTCCATCCATCCATCTCTCCTCTCCCCAACTCTCCATCCATCCATCTCTCCCCTCCCCATCTCTCCATTCATCAATCTCTCCTCTCTCCAACTCTCTATCCATCCATCTCTCCTCTCCCCATCCCTCCATCCATCCATCTCTCCTCTCCCCTCTCTCCTCTCCCCATCTCTCCATCCATCCATCCATCCATCCATCCATCTCTCCTCTCCCCCTCTCTCCTCTCCCCATCTCTCCATCCATCCATCCATCTCTCCTCTCCCCATCTCTCCATCCATCCATCTCTCCTCTCCCCATCTCTCCATCCTTCCATCCCTCCCACTGTTCCACCTCTCCGGGGGTTTTATGTTACTAGTCTGTCCTGCTGTGGTACCGATCTGGTTTCCAGGTGACAAACACACACACACACACACACACACACACACACACACACACACACACACACACAAACACCTCCCAGGGTTGCCAGACAGAGTGTCCTGCTGTTCCACCGATCTGCTCTCCAGGTGAGGGGTTGTCTGTCTGTATCTCCTCACACTGACCGCTCATTCGTGTTAGATGAAACCAGGCATTATCTGGCAACAAGCTGGGGTTACATCTGACCGCTCATTCGTGTTAGATGAAACCAGGCATTATCTGGCAACAAGCTGGGGTTACATCTGACCGCTCATTCGTGTTAGATGAAACCAGGCATTATCTGGCAACAAGCTGGGGTTACATCTGGTCAATGCTTGAAGTAGAAACCCATCGAAACCATTAACATTATTGATTTATCTTTGTTTCTATTGGTTCACTTCTTTAGAATCATCACTTTCCGATAAATAATCACTCTCAACTTTATTTAATCTTTTGTGGCGAACAAAGCACGAATAATTGGTCCGTTTTTGTGTTCGTGT
>CM042396.1:29568707-29578707 GCA_023634145.1 Thymallus thymallus
TGCTCTGAAGAGTTCCTGCTGGATACAGGTAATTCAAATGATATCACACACAGACAGCGGGTGAAATAAGTATTGAACATGTAACCATTTTTCTCAGTAAATGTATTTCCAAAGGTGCTATTGACATGACATTTTCACCAGATGTTGGTAACAACCCAAGTAATCCATACATACAAAGAAACCAAATAAGTTCAGAAATTAAGTTATGTGTAATAATGTGAAATGACACAGGGAAAAAGTATTGAACACATGAAGAAAGGGAGGTGCAAAAAGGCATGGAAAGCCAAGACAACAGCTGAAAACTTAATATCAGCTGGTTCAGTCCCAACTGATGGCCTACAAAAAGGTCTCATTGCCAAGGTGTCACACAAGACACATCTCATGATGGGTAAAAGCAAAGAGCTGTCTCAAGACCTTCGCAACCTAATTGTTGCAAAACATAATGATGGCATTGGTTATAGGCGCATTTCTAAGCTTCTGAATGTTCCAGTGAGCACTGTTGGGGCCATAATACGGAAGTGGAAAGACAATAATTTCACCATAAATTTGCCTCGACCAGGTGCTCCTCGCAAGATTTCTGACAGAGGAGTGAAAAGAATAATCAGAAGAGTTGTCCAAGAGCCAAGGACCACTTGTGGAGTGCTTCAAAAAGACCTGCAATTAGCAGATACTGTTGTCTCAAAGAAAACAGTAAGTAATGCACTCCACCGCCATGGCCTGTATGCACACTCACCACGCAAGACTCCATTGCTGAAAAAAAAGCATGTTGAAGCTCGTTTAAAGTTTGCTGCACAACATTTGGAAAAAAGGATGAATGGGCAAATTTACAGAGACATTCTTGACAAAAATCTGCTACCATCTACCAGGATGATGAAGATGAAACGAGGGTGGACATTTCAGCAAGACAATGATCCCAAACACACAGCCAAGGAAACTCTCAATTGGTTTCAAAGAAAGAAAATAAAGCTGCTAGAATGGCCCAGCCAATCACCTGACTTAAATCCCATTGAAAATCTATGGAAAGAACTGAAGATCAAGATTCATAGAAGAAGCCCACGGAACCTTCAATATTTGAAGACTGTTTGTGTGGAAGAATGGGCCAAAATCACACCAGAGCAATGATTGCGACTAGTTTCTCCATACAGGAGGCGTCTTGAAGCTGTCATTACCAACAAAGGCTTTTGTACAAAGTATTAAATAAATATCAGTAAGTGTGTTCAATACTTTGTCCCTGTGTCATTTCACATTATTACACATAACTTAATTTCTGAACTTATTTGTTTTGGTTTCTTTGTATGTATGGATTACTTGTGTGTGCAGGCACTAACTCATTCTGTCTCACACATACTCAAGCTCACACTTGATTTAGGTTAGTGTATTTTTTTAATATATTTTTTTTTATTTCACCTTTATTTAACCAGGTACAGTGGGGAGAACAAGTATTTGATACACTGCCGATTTTGCAGGTTTTCCCACTTACAAAGCATGTAGAAGTCTGTAATTTTTATCATAGGTACTCTTCAACTGTGAGTGACGGAATCCAGAAAATCACATTGTATGATTTTTAAGTAATTCATTTGCATTTTATTGCATGACATAAGTATTTGATACATCAGAAAAGCAGAACTTAATATTTGGTACAGAAACCTTTGTTTGCAATTACAGAGATCATACGTTTCCTGTAGTTCTTGACCAGGTTTGCACACTCTGCAGCAGGGATTTTGGCCCACTCCTCCATCCAGATCCTTCAGGTTTCGGGGCTGTCGCTGGGCAATACGGACTTTCAGCTCCCTCCAAAGATTTTCTATTGGGTTCAGGTCTGGAGACTGGCTAGGCCACTCCAGGACCTTGAGATGCTTCTTACGGAGCCACTCCTTAGTTGCCCTGGCTGTGTGTTTCGGGTCGTTGTCATGCTGGAAGACCCAGCCACGACCCATCTTCAATGCTCTTACTGAGGGAAGGAGGTTGTTGGCCAAGATCTCGCGATACATGGCCCCATCCATCCTCCCCTCAATACGGTGCAGTCGTCCTGTCCCCTTTGCAGAAAAGCATCCCCAAAGAATGATGTTTCCACCTCCATGCTTCACGGTTTGGATGGTGTTCTTGGGGTTGTACTCATCCTTCTTCTTCCTCCAAACACGGCGAGTGGAGTTTAGACCAAAAAGCTCTATTTTTGTCTCATCAGACCACATGACCTTCTCCCATTCCTCCTCTGGATCATCCAGATGGTCATTGGCAAACTTCAGACGGGCCTGGACATGCGCTGGCTTGAGCAGGGGGACCTTGCGTGCGCTGCAGGATTTTAATCCATGACGGCATAGTGTGTTACTAATGGTTTTCTTTGAGACTGTGGTCCCAGCTCTCTTCAGGTCATTGACCAGGTCCTGCCGTGTAGTTCTGGGCTGATCCCTCACCTTCCTCATGATCATTGATGCCCCACGAGGTGAGATCTTGCATGGTGCCCCAGACCGAGGGAGATTGACCGTCATCTTGAACTTCTTCCATTTTCTAATAATTGCGCCAACAGTTGTTGCCTTCTCACCAAGCTGCTTGCCTATTGTCCTGTAGCCCATCCCAGCCTGGTGCAGGTCTACAATTTTATCCCTGATGTCCTTACACAGCTCTCTGGTCTTGGCCATTGTGGAGAGGTTGGAGTCTGTTTGATTGAGTGTGTGGACAGGTGTCTTTTATACAGGTAACGAGTTCAAACAGGTGCAGTTAATGAGTGGAGAACAGGAGGGCTTCTTAAAGAAAAACTAACAGGTCTGTGAGAGCCGGAATTCTTACTGGTTGGTAGGTGATCAAATACTTATGTCATGCAATAAAATGCACCAGATGTTGGTAACAACTTGGGTTGTTACCAACATCTGTTGAAGATTTCATGTCAATAGCACCTTTGGAAATATATTTACTGAGAAAAATGGTGACGTGTTCAATACTTATTTCACCCGCTGTACTTATGTGTGCAGGCACTAACTCATTCTGTCACCAGCAGTGAGAGCGACATTGTTGATGTATATAGAGAATAGGGTTGGCCCAAGAATTGAACCCTGTGGCACCCCAATAGAGACTGCCAGGGCACCGGACAGCAGGCCCTCCGATTTTACGCACTAAACTTTGTCTGAGAAGTAGTTGGAGAACCAGGCGAGGCAGTCACTTGAGGAACCAAGGCTGTTGAGTCTGCCAATAAGAATGTGGCGATTGACAGAGTAGAAAGCCTTGGCCAGGTCGATGAAGACGGCTGCACAGTACTGTCTTCTATCAATAGGCAAGCAGCTTGGTGAGAAGGCAACAACTGTTGGCGCAATTATTAGAAAATGGAAGAAGTTCAAGATGACGGTCAATCTCCCTCAGTCTGGGGCACCATGCAAGATCTCACCTCGTGGGGCATCAATGATCATGATTTTCTATTGTGTTTTTGACTGTTTGTTTACTGTGTAACTCTGTGTTGTTTTTGTCGCTTGGCTAATGTCGCTTGGCTAACTTGGCTAATAATTAATAAAGACTTTGTCATTAAAATAATACTGTGCCTCTTTTTCAGATCTGCCCTTGATAGCTTCTCTACTGGTTCCATCAAGAGATAAGGTTGCGTCTTCACCTTGGGCCACGGCCATGAGAGGAAGAGATCCTGAATCGGGTGAAACTGCTCTGCTCTTAATACCAGCCCAGAGAAGCTCCTAGAGACACACAGCTGTGGCATTATGTTACTGCAGAAAGGGAAACGGTCAGTGTCCCAGTCACATCACCTGCCATGTGCACTTACACAGCAGAAGGCCGCACCAATTCAAGGATGCCATTTGATGATTTTGCTGCCACTGCCTTCTTTCAGTGGGAGCTGGAGGCCAGGAATCAGAGGGGGGGCAGTGAGGAAGGAGCGAACAGAGAAAATAGACCATCTTCAGATGAGCATCCCTCTGGCTGTCTGTACAAGCTGTACCACCAGCCGCTGAAACAAAGCCCCAACAGCCCTCACACACATACCGGCTTTCCTTGAGTGGCAGGAAAATATCTACTGCCTAGCCAAAGTGTTTTCACTGTACCGGGCACTGGGGATTTGAGGGATCTCCAATAGTCTGCCTTTTATGAGACCGAAAAGCAGAGATGTATGGTGGAGAGTGAGGAGGGACTCTACAGATACAGACACACGTAAATACATCGCTGAATATCTATTTCCATTTATGGAAGTGGTTTGGTCTCTTGTTTCACAGGTACTGTCCATTCTTTTACATTACTGTACATACATTACTGTATATAACTTTATATTATTGTTCATTGCTATTTTGTCCAACCTTTTATTCTAACCGCGGTGAAAATGTCTTGTATCATAAACCAATTGCTACATTTAGTGTGTGAATAAGTTTGTTGTACAAAAGATTGAGCTCCAACACTATCATAAATATGCCTTTGATTTCATTAAATGAAACCTGACCCTTTGGAATCAGAGACAGATGCCTACACCCTTCCCCCATCCCCATCTACAACGCCCTAGCATAACCAAAACCTGCTTGAAGGTAACAGCTCACACTGTTGCATCTAGTGGCCGGTTTCCCCAACGTCCTCAGACATGGATGTACGTCAAATACTGACTTGTATCATGGGTGACCTGCCTGGGTATATTATATAGTGTATTTTCCGGATTGTAAGGTATTTTACACACCACAGACTCAGTAAAAACCAATGAAAAGGAAGAAAGGTCAATTCTGTGTCAGTTTGGAATGAAGGATGACATTATGAGGATTTCCGTAGCGCAAATATCTCCCAAATTCCCTCATGTAATTTGGTGTGACTGTGAGCTAAAGTCATTTGGTGTTAATTAAATTTGAAGTCACATCTGTTGCCTTATGAAATTAAATCAGAAGCTATCCACATCATGCTCTCTCTCTGTCTCTCTCCCTCTCTCTCTCCCTCCCCTCCCTCCCTCTCTTTTTCTTGACCTTTCTTTCTAACTCTCTCTCCCTCTCTCTTTGCCTCACTCTCTTTCTCTAGCTCCCTCTCTTGCTCCCTCTCTCTCTCTCCCTATCTCTCTCTCCCTCTCTCTCAGTCTCTCGCCCTATTTCTCTCTTAGACACACACACAAACACAGACCCCCTCCCACACACGCGAACACACACACACACACACACACACATACACACACACACAACACACACATTCCTCGTATGACCTTGGGCTTCCTCACTACAGGTCATATAACAGTGAGTGTTTGGATTCTCAAGGAGAATCTCCAGACCAGACAACTGATAACCATGGTCATCAGATGACCACATCTGATACTCCACCCCTGGTTGGTTAGCTAGCTGAGAGAGTGCTGTTGTACATTGATACTCCCAACAAGCTTTCACAATCTCAAGTCAGAATTAGACGTTCATCCATGTTTCTCAAAAATCAAATTTCGAAGTTGTTCCAAACGTCACATTTTGTAGTGTTTAAGGTTAAGTTTAGGCATTAACTCCACATTTTTAAGGTTAGGGTTGAATTTAGTGTTAAGGTTTGTGTTAAGTGTTAAGGTTTGGGATAGGCAAAAAAAATAATAATACACTTTCTGTCACTGGATTTGAACATGAGGCAGATGAAACTTGAAGGTAACAGCGCTCACTGTTGCCCCTAGTGGCCGGTTTCCACATTATCTCCCAACGTCCTCAGACATGGATGGACGTCGAATACTGACTTGTATCACGGGTGACCTGGTTGGATAATCCACCCCTGGTTGATTAGCTAGCTGAGAGCCTGCTGTGGTACATTGTGTGCACTGTCATGATTTTCCTTCCTGTTCTTTTGATGTGTTCTATTTTCCAGGAACCTGTTTGATATTTTATGAACATTGGCCATTGGCCAGAGGATACACCAGAAATATGTGCGGCTGTGATGTGAATTATGACAGCCACAAAACAGAAAGAGAGAGAGGGAGAGCGAGAGGAGAGAGAGAGAGAGAGGGGGAGAGGGGAGAGAGACTGTGTGTGTGTGCGTGTCTGTGTCTGTGTGTGTGTGTGTGTGTGTGTGTGTGTGTGTGTGTGTGTGTGTGTGTGTGTGTGTGTGTGTGTGTGTGTGTGTGTGTGTGTGTGTGTGTGTGAGAGAGAGAAAGAGCGGAAAAGGGAGGTGAAGAAAGAGAGATGCTTCTGCATGGTTCAGTAAGTATTGATCGAGTGTCAGGGACTGGAAGATGGATTATTGTAAACCCCCCTCCTCCCTCTTCTCCTCTCCTACTACTCCTCCTCCTCTATCTCTCACTCACTCACTCACTCACTCACTCACTCACTCACTCACTCACTCACTCACTCACTCACTCACTCACTCAATCAATCAATCACTCAGTCAGTAGTGTTGGTTCGAAGCTATGTCAGGGGAAGGGGGGAAGGCCTGAACTCTTCACAGTAGACCCTATCCATCTCTCCTCTTCACAGTAAACCCTATCCATCTCTCCTCTTCACAGTAGACCCTATCCATCTCTCCTCTTCACAGTAGACCCTATCCATCTCTCCTCTTCACAGTAAACCCTATCCATCTCTCCTCTTCACAGTAAACCCTATCCATCTCTCCTCTTCACAGTAGACCCTATCCACCTTTCTTTTTCTCCCTCACTTTTTCCCTCTCTCTATTTGTCCCCTTCCTCGCTGATATCAATGTCATTCCACCCTCTCTCTTTCCATTTCTATGCATGACGTCAGTGGTTATAGAGTAACATGCTATGCATGACGTCAGTGGTTATACAGTAACATGCTATGCGTGACGTCAGTGGTTATACAGTAACATGCTATGCATGACGTCAGTGGTTATACAGTAACATGCTATGCGTGACGTCAGTGGTTATACAGTAACATGCTATGCATGACGTCAGAGCTCACGGTCTCCGCTTCACAGAACTGTATGGGTTTTGACTGACAGCCGTTCTGAACTTGAGCACCGCGCGTGACAAGAAGATGCCCCCATCCCTCCTGCTAATTGGGCAACTTTTGCAAAAAATGTATTGTCTGAGTGAGGGAAATGCTGTAAATTAGGATGTATTTTGAAAGATGAGATGTTCAGGATTATAATAAATAGCGCTTTGATGTCATAAAAGCGAGTCAAACACCTGTTAGTCCAAATGTGCACTTCACATTTCCATATAATAAAACTAATTTAATATACAGTTTCAATGTTTATGATGGTCAGGTCCTGACTGTGGGGACGCCGCCAGGCATCTCTATGTTTGTCTGGTGGCAGGTCAGGGCTTGACAGAGGAGAGGGCTCTGGCTAACTCTATGTTTGTGTTCTGTTGGTCCCCAGTTAGAGGCAGCTGCCCTGCGTGGTCTCTAATTGGGGATCCTATTTAAGGTTCTTGCCTTCCCACCTGTGTGTGGGTTATTGTTTGTGCGTTTCAGTTCGTAGTTGCAGTGGCTCCTTGTTTGTTGTTTTGATAAACAAATAAAGGTATGTCTTTTATACTTCAGTTCTGCGTCTTGACAATGATCCTACGTTTGATGTACAATTACAAGAGTACATGGCGTCATACATTGGGTTTGTCCTGAACAGAATGAGTTTATGTTTGTTGTATTGTGGAGAGAATATGCAGAGGACCACGCATCTGAATGCGCTCATGACTATATTCTACAGTGTGCACACCAAAATTATTCTCTGAATTGCTTGTGAAAGCCTAACACTGTTTGCTCATATTTTGTAATTGATCTAGTCAGAACAACCTTTCAAATTATGCCCACCTGACCCAGATTATGGACTGTATTTGTATTGCATAAATAACAACAGTAATTGTGTAAAGGCGGGGATGCAGGGCTGTGTTCCAAACGAAACAAAAGTGTGCTTGCTCTAGTTCCTCAACGGCACAGCTAGGAGACCTACAGGACCAGTCAAAAGTTTGGACACACCTACTCATTCAAGGGTTTTTCTTTATTTTTGCTATTTTCTACATTGTAGACATCAAAACTATGAAATAACACATATGGAATCATGTAGAATCGTCATAGTAGCCACCCTTTGCCTTGATGACAGCTTTACATACTCTTGGTATTCTCTCAACCAGCTTCATGAGGTAGTCACCTGGAATGCATTTTAATTAACAGGTGTGCCTTGTTAAAAATTTGTGGAATTTCTTTCCTTCTTAATGCATTTGAGCCAATCAGTTGTGTTGTGACAGGGTAGGGGTGGAATACAGAAGACAGCCCTATTTGGTAAAAGACCAAGTCCATATTATGGCAAGAACAGCTCAAATAAGCAAAGAGAAACGACAGTACATCATTAATTCAAGACATGAAGGATAGTCAATTCAGACAATTTCGGTCACAAAAACCATCAAGCGCTATGATGAAACTGGCTCTCATGAGAACCGCCACAGGAATGGAAGACTCAGAGTTACCTCTGCTGCAGAGGATAAGTTCATTAGAGTTACCAGCCTCAGAAATTGCAGCCCAAATAAATGCTTCACAGAGTTCAAGTAACAGATACATCTCAACATTAACTGTTCAGAGGAGACTGTGTGAATCAGGCCTTCACGGTTGAATTGCTGCAAAGAAACCACAACTAAAGGAGACCAATAAGAAGAAGAGACTTGCTTGATCCAAACAAACACGACCAATGGACATTAGATCGGTGGAAATCTGTCCTTTGGTCTGAGTCCAACCACCCTATCTTTGTGAGACGTGGAGTAGGTGAACGGATAATCTGCATGTGTAGAGAGTATGGAGGAGGAGGTGTGATGGTGTGGGAGTGCTTAACCAGCACTTAACCAGCATGGCTACCACAGCATTCTGCAGCGATACACCATCCCATCTATCTTTTGTTTTTCAATAGGACAATGACCCAACACACCTCCAGGCTTTGTAAGGGCTATTTGACCAAGAAGGAGAGTGATGGAGTGCTGCATCAGATGACCTCAACCCAATTGAGATGGTTTGGGATGAGTTGGACCGCAGAGGGAAGGAAAAGCAGCCAACAAGTGCTCAGCATACGTGGGAACTCCTTCAAGATTGTTGGAAAAGCATTCCAGGTGAAGCTGGTTGAGAGAATGCCAAGAGTGTGCAAAGCTGTCATCAAGGCAAAGGTGACTACTTTGAATAATTTCAACTATAAAATATATTTAGATTTAACACTTTTCTGGTTACTACATGATTCCATATGTGTTATTTCATAGTTTTGATGTCTTCACTATTATTCTACAATGTAGAAAATAGCCAAAATAAAGACCCTTGAATGAGTAGGTGGGTCCAAACTTTTGACTGGTCCTGTAGGCTTTACATTTGAGTCATTTAGCAGATGTTCTTATCCAGAGCGACTTACAGTTAGTTAATACATGTTCATTTTTTTTTTATCATACAGGTCCCACATGGGAATCAAACCCACAACCCTGGTGTTGCAAGCTCCATGCTCTACCATCTGAGCTACACAGGACTAGTCTTGAACTTCAACTATAAGACATTTTTTTGTCTTAAAAGTGCATTGAAATGACTTAGGAACTGTTCACAATGTGGATAGGTTTGTGGCCAATTGGAAACACCAGTTAGACCTCTCACTCAAACCCTTGTCATGTTTGTGTCTTATGTTGCACCTACCCCATATTTTCCAATAATATTCTTATCACGTTAATTAATGTATCCAGAGAATTTTTAGATTTCGTTATGAACAAAAGTCAAGTAAATGTATAATATACATTGTGTCAGGTGAACTGTTGTGACCTCACCTCTAGTCTAATAATTTTCCCATAATATCCAAACTGTTCCCTTTTAAGTGCTACCAGGTTATGCATATGCTTTTAATATTTTTATTGTAAGAAATATTTCAATTTAGCCTTATCCATATAGGCCAATTCCCACATGTGTAAAGGCTGTTTTACAGTTGGTCTATCGACATGTCTGTAGACAGTTGTTGCAGTGACATCATGAACATTCTATTGTCGTCCGACATCAAACTTGTTGCTGTCGTTATGAAAAAGTATAAACACAAAACAACATAATTTGCATGACACCAGCAGCCCAGTGCTCCAAATAGCATACTTGCTCTATTTGAACACCAA